>VVHJ01065210.1:0-11617 GCA_015107715.1 Tylochromis polylepis
AGCTGGGCGATGGCCGCTTCCTGTCGCTCGATCAGCTGCGAGTCCGCTGGGTCCATGTAATGGTGGCGTCGTTCTGTCATGGTCTGCTCAGTGGCAGGCGGAATGGTGGACCCAAGTGCAGGACTCAGAGATGATATGATGAATTAAACTCACTTTATTAGTGGTTACTCCAAACGACAAGATACACATGAACAAAGGACCGGTAGGCAGGCAGGCAGACGGAACACACAGACGGGATGACAACACATGGGGGTACGACGCCACACAGAAGTGAATGAGACGTGGACATAAATACACAGAAGGATCATGAGATCAGTGAGAACACACGGGGAGCACAGCTGACATGAATAATGATAACGAGACGGGGGGAAAAGCAGACAACACACACACAACACACTGCCAGGGGATCACCAAAGTAAAACAGGAAGTACACAGGGGTGACGACACAAAGGATCCAAAAACCAAACAACGCACGTGGACCAAACTGAAAACATACACCAGAACACAGACCTTTGACATAACACAGGAAGTAATGAACATGCAGCCTGACCTAGGAAAATAATCAGAACAAAATCATAACAAAATAAACCAAAACCACTGGGTCACCGACCCAGGACCGTGACAGCAGCAGCCTCAGCAATGGAGGTGCCGAACATGGTCCTTTTGGACTCGATGTCCCCAGCCTCCCTCAAAATGCTGTCGAAGGTGGGAGTTGAAGAACTAACAGATGGGGGCCTCTGCCAGGGGTTCCCGGCGCACCCTCACAATATGTTTAGGTGTGCTATACCTCTCCTGCATCCTCCCTGGAGGATGTCCACCTTCCCTACTATGTCCCCCCTTCCTTACCAAAGAGGTGATGTTGTATGTCCCAATAGCCAGCCTCAATAGCAGGGATTGGTCCACCAAGGCAACTTCCCTCAACCGCCATCAGACACACGGTGCACCCAACCCTTACACCACCTCCTGCTGGTGGTGGGCCTACAGTGCCCAGTGCAGTTTCTGCAGGCTGCACTTGGCCGGGGCCCCATGGGCTAAGGCCAGACGACCAGGCGCTCTCTGTTGCGCTCCTTCCCCAGGCCTGGCTCCAGGGAGGACCCTGGTAACCCTATCCCAAGCAGGGAAACAGGTAAGTAAGTAAAATGTATTTATACAGCACTTTTCAAAGATAAAAATCACAAAGTGCTTCACAATAAAACCATAAATAAAAATAATATTATAATGTAAAACAATAAAATGAAAACATAAAACAAACAAATTAATTAAAAGCTTTTCTGTATAGAAATGCCTTCAGCTGCTTTTTAAGAGTCAGTGGAGTCTGTACAGCATAAAGACAGTGGAAGAGAATTCCACAACCACTGGTGCCACTGCCTGAAAAGCCCAATCCCCACAGGTTTTTAACCTAGAACATAGGACTAACAGCAACCTCTGACCTGAAGACATGAAAGCTCATGAAGAAGCTTTTGTTCTTTTGTTACTCATGGGAGTCCATTGAATCGCTCATTGTCTGGCCCCTCACCCATCATCACTGGGTGGGGTGCTGCTGATCTCAACTGGGGACATTGTTGGGCAGTGGAAGGAATACTACGAGGACCTCTTCAACACCACTAACACGTGTTCTGTAGAGGAAACACAGTCTGGGGATGAGGGGAACAACTTGCCCATCACTAGGGGTGAGGTCACTAAGGCTGTTAATCTTCCTCTTGTGTTCCTCTTGTTGCATAAATCATGGCAATAGTCTTGGCACAGCCTAAACAGTGCCGGGGACCCTGTCCTTGGGGTGGACCAATTTTTGGCGCAGCGTGTTTTTGGGGTTTGAAAGCCACTGAGAAAATGCGTCTCAGCTGTTCTGATACTCTTGACACATAAGGGGTCACTAAAGGTTTTTACTTAGGCAGCAGTTGTCCTTCTTCTCTCCTGGATCACCAGGATCATTCTTTAGGTGCCTTCCCAGCTTTCACAAATGTCCAGCTGGGATAACCACATTTACTCAGGGCCTTCTTGATATGATGTTCTTCTGGTTCCCTGGTGTTTGCTCTGTTGTAGTGTCCTGATGACCCCCAGTTTATGCTCCAGTGGATGGCAAACTGATCCGTATGCACTGGTTTACAGTACACATCGACTTTTAAATGTCCCCCATTACTGATGGGAATTTCACAGGCTATTCTACCTGGTGAACTTGATGTGTTTGTCCACTGAGTTAATGTGATCAGTGAATTTCGGTATGTCCTAAGATTTGATCAAATGTACCTTCTTAAGGAGTGGAAAAGTTCATGTTGAATTTAATGGCAGGAATATGCCTCAAAAAAGTTGGGACAGATTTATGTTTACCACCGTGTGTCAGCTTCTCTTTTTCAGCAGCCTATAAACATCTGGGAACTGAGGAGACCAGTTGCTGGACTTTGTTGTAAAATGTGAGAACTTGTAGAATAAAAACTGAGAATGTGTAGAAAAAATAAAACTGTTTTTACACACTTGTGTTTTAAATTTACAGTTACAGAAAAAAAATGAAATTACTGAGGAAGACTCTTTGAAGGAAACTTACCATGTCTCCCTGTGCTCTGTGGTTGTCAGTCCAGCATGGTGGACCTCTTGGTCTTCTGCCTTCTGATTGGCTGACCTCCACTTCTCCAGTTCCTTGAACTTCCCCATTGTTCTGAGTACTGGACAGTCCAACGAGTGCTGTCAAACAAATAATTTTTATGTTGACAAAGAGAAACTACCACTTATAATCAATTCCGATCATTAACGAGAAGTTAATAGGCCTCAGCCTTGTAAAGTTAAAAGACATTGTAGAATCTTCAGCACTACCCTTTAAAAAGGTTAATGAATATATATATATTTGAGTCTGTATATATAATTTTGAACCTGTGAGGATTAAAGAAAGTCCAAAATAAATTCAAACTTGTGCACCCAATTCTTGTTTTTTAATGTCATTAATAATGTATACTGTACAATCATTCCACCCTGGAAAAAAACAACAGAAACAAAGAAATCACTAGGTAGATTTTTTTTTTGTCACCCTTACAAGTTTTAAATCAGCAAACAAATTGTAATATCAGATAGATAACCCAAGTGCAGTTTTAAAATTTCATTTATTTATTTATTTAAAAATTCATTTATTTCATGTATTCATGGGAAAAGCTGTACATGCCTTGATGTAAAAAAGTGATTGATCCCTGAACCTAACAACTGGTTGTGCCACCGCTGGCAACAAGAACTGCATTCAAGCAATTGGCAATGAGTCTTTCACATCATTGTGGAGGGATACTGGCCCACTCTTCCTTGCACAACTGAATTGTTTTAATGCAGCCACATAAGTGCAGGGTTTTCAAGAATGGATGGCCTGTTTAAGGTGATGCCAAATTATATCAATCGGATTTAAGTCTGGATTTTGACAAGGTCACTCCAAGACTTTCATTCTGTTTTTTTGTTGTTTTAGCCATTCAGAGGTGGTTTTGCTGGTGTGTTTCAGATCATTGTCCTGCAGTATAACCCTGAGCTTCAGTTCACAAACTGATGGCCAACCATTTTCCTTCAAGATTTTTTGGTAGAGAGCAGAATTCATGTTTATGCCATCCAGAACATGAAACAGCAAAGCAGCCTCAGACCATTACACTACCACCACCATGTCTGACTGTTGGTATGATGTTCTTTTTATTAAATGCTATTAAGTTTTATACCAGATGTAACAGGACTCAAACCTTTAAAAAAGTTAGAGTTTTGTTTTGCCAATCCACAAAATATTTTTCCCAGAATTTTTAAGGATCACCAAGATGTTTTTGGTAAATCTCAGATGAGCCTTTGTGTTCTTTCTGGTTCTTGCTTCAGTAATAAAATAATAACCGCTCATACCTACTGTTAGTATTATTACTGGCTTTGATATCTCACACCTGCCACTGATATTACTCGTAGATGGCGACATTAGCTCTTTAACACTACAGCACAACTTCAAATTTGGAAGTGTTTTTATTACGACCAAGCGTAGACGTCAAGAAAGACGAAACGACGATTATTGAAGGTTCGCTGGTGAAAAGTGTGTTCAAATTAAAGGTGCAGTATGATCCTCCGGAACGGGACAGCCTACTAACTCATCTTCTGCCTGCATTCGTGCATGTGAAACGCATGACACAGCACTCCTAGCTTTGAAAAAGTCGCAGCATCAGTGTCCTGCAGGGGCAGAATACACCCTGCTGCAATCTGCAGAGCATCCGCACTCACAGCAGGCTTGGCGGTGTCCTAAAGCTACTCAGTATATTCTGGAAAAAAGGCGGCACAGCTCAGGTAAGATCGTTCACTGCAGTCGTCGGAAGTGTTTGTATGGAGACTGCAGGTTTTTTATTTTTCTCATTTTGTTTGTTTGTTTTTACCTTTTCTTTTTTCTTCTCCTCACTGCAAGTTAAATACTGTGATGTGTGGGAATGTCCAAAAAACGAGACAATCTGATCGGATGTTATTCTCATGTTGTGGTGGCAGCCTCTTCTGGAGCGGTGCCAGATCGGTCCAGAGCAGCCCAGCTCTGGGTTTATTTTTAACTGCAGAAACACCGAAAGATCATTCTCTCAGTGTCTCTGTAGGCTACAGATACATTCATACGTCCTTGTGCTTTTCGCTGCCGCAGTCTATAATTTGAAGGATCGATCTGGAAAATGAGTCAGCACATGAGTCTTTACGAAGCGATAATGTCAGCCGAATTGCAGATTTGTAGTCTGCTAGTAGCTGTACCATTCCTTTGCTGATCCATCAGTGTTATTACTGGTAAAAGTAAACCCTGTGACCTTGACAGAGATAGTCTGGATAAGCGGGACATTTGTAGTTTTGTACAGGCGACAGGTTCACTGATCTTATACTAAGTGGAAACAGTAAAGACTGGGACATCTCATCCCATAATGATTTATTAATATACCCTAAATTTACTAATACAATAATCAGAGATTTTCAGTTTTGCAGTTTAAAGGACCTGATTGTGTCTACAATCCCTGAGCAGCCAGTAGGTGGCTGCCCAACATCTCCAACTAGCAGACATGAGGTCAAGATACAAGGCAAACAGAAAGAACATGGAGTCCACACTCACAGAGGCGAAAACATCTCACTGCAGCAGCCCATCCAAGTGCTCATGTGTACTGATTCTAACACAGGACAGCATGTACCTGCAGCTGTAGCAGGAGTTTAAAAAGTAACACAACGTGCTTTAATGGACACACTGCTGCTGTTTAATATTTACAGTTCAAAAATGATGAACATTTTTTTAGCTTCTTTTTTCTTTGACTCAGTCTTTTCTACCCACTGTTCTGTACTGTATATTGAAACCTGTTGTTTCCCCATCAACAGCAGGATGGCGCATGAAGAAAAAAACCTGCTCCCTCCAGCAGGGAGCCTCTCTGAGGGACAGCGACAGTCCCTCTTTAAGATGGAGCCCAAGACTCTAGGGGTAAGGAAAACCATTCAGAGCTTGTGACGTGTATATTAGGAACAGATGTCTGTTTATACATAACACATTGGTATTTTTTTAAGTTTCCCAGGAGTCGAGCACTGAGCTTAGAGGAATATTTGGGGACAAATTCAGTGCATTTTTCCTCATTAAGAAGTTTCAAATTTATTGCATGATGTGCTGATGACTTTTTCTGGCCACTCTTTACCTTACCCACCCACCAATCTCAGGCAATCCAGATTGTTATCGGGATTTTGATCCTTTGTCTGAGCGCCTCTGTGCTCCAGGTTCACGAAGTCCACTTTACAGGAGATGTGGCTCTCTTCCTCATCGTTGTCATACAGGTCAGTGTGGTGAAAGCTCCAGTGGCTACTTTTAGATTTAGTCGGGTCACATCATCTTTTCATGTTATACTTATCTGCTGTGTCTGTCTTCACTGTATTGTAATGCACCAGGTGACTGTGTCTGGTTCAGTGCTGGTCCACAGTGGGAGGAGACCTACTCTTTTTTGGGTGAGTCTGTCTCTCGCAGTCTGTGCCATGCATAAAAATTCCTTTCTGCATTCTAAATCAGCAAAAAGAGCTGTATAGGGTTCCTTGGCAAAATTATAGAAGTTTTAAAATTCATTTTTTAAGTTATATTTTATATATAGCAGTATGTAACTAGATTTGCATTACATAAATTCTTTTCTTCATTCTCTTGTACCTTGTGCAGTCTGATCTTGTTTTGTAATGGTTTAGTTGTCCTAAAAAAAATTGCATTTCCATAAAATGATCTGCCTTTTACATTTCTACTTGATTTATTATCCTAAAATCAATTTCTAATCAATGTATTTTTGCCATTTATTTTTAATTTTGTATATGTTGTAGCCAAAGTCACCAATTATGTCTGTATAGACATATGCACAGTTAATAGTAGCAGCTTATGTGATTCATTATACTTATTAATAGCAGGCTTTCTTTGAACAGTGATAAGGATAAATGACATTAATATATCAGTAAGGGCTATATTAGGACTGAGTCATGATTCAACTTGACCAGATTTGCCCTTACATGCTGATTTAGGATCTCTTAGTTAGTTTTGGGGGAACTTATGATATCAAGCTGAAAAATCTTTAGATATGTAGTACTTTAAAAACAAACAAACCACTTCTCTTGGGTTTGTTTGTGAACAAACAGAAAAAAGGGAGCGGTTCCATTTGCATTTAAGATAGAGGGTTTTTTTGGATGAGGACAAGATGCATCCATAATGAAAATAATCATTTCAACCAATTACCAGCTCATTAGCAGTGTAGACTTTCAGCTTTAATTCAGGGAGTTTTATGTTGGGTGTTTAGGAATTACAATAATTTTCAGAATAGTCCCTGATCTTTAGAGTATCAAAAATAATTGAACTGTTGACTGAAAGTTGACTGTTCTCTGCTTTAACTTTGCAGACTAGATGAGAACTAAGTGTTCACACACCGTGTAGGCATGTTTTAACTGTTTCAATTCATGCCTGCATCTTCAATATATGAAGGATCGTAGATAAGCGTTATCATCTAAGAAGAGGTCTCCTTCAGCAAAGATGCAAAAACACGAAGGACAGAGAATAATGTGACAGGCATCTGGATAAAAATCCTCATGTCACAAACTGAAATCAGGGCTCTAATACATGAAAACGTGAATGAACATATTATCAGTGTTGTTAAGGAGGATAATTTAAAGGATCCATTGGTGGAGTATACTTCACATTTGGACAGTCACATTCACAAGTGATTCAACTTGACGTAGCATAGTAAAACATTAGCCCTGCAGGTTATCCTTGGTTTGTGTACATACTGTATTGTATATGAGCAATGCTATTGTTACTTGCAGGTGAAATGTGTCCTGGTGCTACATCTCATCAGTGCTGCGTTTGCCACCGCTGCCCTGGGTCTTATGTCCAAGCACCTCCCCTACCGTCAGGACTCTTACCACTGTGAACACTGCCGTAAACTGGAGCTACATGCTGTGGTATTGTCTTTAAATAAAAACAGAGAGAAGCTAGTAACACATAAACATTTATTTAATGAGTGTTCATATTTTAAGGCTGTAAAACAGAATACCAAAATATTAACTATGTCTTTGATAACATTTCTCTGCTGTAAAAATGTGTGATACTCTCTGGCTCTGCAGCACACAGTGTTACAGCTTGGTTAGGACCAATATCTGCAGGACATCATAACATAATATCATTAAGATGTATTTGCAGTTTCTCAAATAAAAACTGTCTTGCCTAAAAAACATCACAGTGTTGCTGCAAGAAAAGGTTTGGGGCTAAAATGCTGGGATTTGACCTTTATACTGTCTTTGGAATAAATTTGTCTTGCCTGGTGCAAGACTGAAACAATGTTTGCAGGACATGCTGTAAAGATATATATCAAAGTAAGTCCAACTAGAAAAAAAGACACAGTTACTGTGTAAATATACAGTAAGTACATTTACAGTCATCTTACCAACCATTATCACGGCAGTTCCCTTCCTATTTTTGTCATTTTAAGTGCTGAGGTTTTTCATGTGATGTCATTTGAGCATTGCTTGAGAATGGCCTGCTATAGCAATTGCTTTTGTTGCGATATCCAGTGGTTGCCAGGGGGTCACTGACCAGTCTGTGGGCCTGGGTGACTGGGGCTTTGTAGTGCTGTGGAAGGGCTCCCAGAATTTCAAGATACTCCTACCGGTGGTAGAAGAAAACACAACATTGAGCCCAGTTGCCTTCTTTTTCCAAGCTGTTAAGACAACCCTGACCTGGATGACTGAAAACCTACACAGACATGCACTATATTGCCAAAAGTACTAAATTGAATTCAGGTGTTCCACAGGTGTAGAAAATAAAACACCCAGGCATTCAGACTGCTTCTACAAACATTTGTGAAAGAATGGGTCGCTCTCAGGAGCTCAGTGAATTCCAGCGTGGTACAGCGATAGGATGCCACCTGTGTAACACGTCCAGTCATGAAATTTCCTCACTACTAAATATTCCACAGTCAACTGTTATTGGTATTATAACAAAATGGAAGTGATAAGGAATGACAGCAAATTTTTGGAGAGTCAATTTGCTACAGACCTCCAAACTTCATGTAGTCTCAGATTAGCTCAAGAACAGTGCTTAGAGAGCTTGATGGAATAGGTTTCCATGGTCGAGCAGCCGCATCCAACCTTAAATCCCCAAGGGCAATACAAAACATGGGATACAGTGATGTAAAGCACGTCCCCACTGCTCTAGAGCCCAGTGGGGACAATCTGATAGATGAGTCTAGGTTTGGCAGTTGCCAGAGAACAGCACATGTCTGACATGAGCTTAAAGTTTGGAATTTGGTGTGGAAGAACTTGACGGGCCTGCACAGAGTCCTGACTTCAGCCTAACATGACATCTATGGGAAAAATTAGAGCGGAGACTGCAAGCCTTCTCACCTAACATCAGTGTCTGACCTCACAAATCTGCTTCAGTAAGAATGGTCAAAAATTTACACTTCAGTTCCCTTGAAATGGCTATAAAGTAGGCTATAGTAGATTTGAGCTAGTGACAGAGCTTGATTGGCCAATGGTAATTTGATTAACTTTAATCCAATTTAAACAATTTTGAATTCTTTATCCACAGTCACAAAATTCAATGTACATTCCTGTAAAGGCAATAAAGCAAGAGGTGGGTGCTGGTGGATGTTAATGTTCTAAAAAGTGATTCATGACAGTGACTGATTATCTTAGTGCTATATGTACTATATTAAACTACAGCAGCAGCTCATCACACATTCCTATATTTGAAATTTCCGCCCATTGTATTTTGTGTTTAAAGTGCTGCACTTCTTCAGTACATCAAGACTTTCACATTCTGTTTTTCAGTCATCCAGAGGACGCCCCTGTCTGCTGTAACACCCAATTTGGGATGATTCAAACCTTCTGTTATGAAATTACCAGGTTCAGATGTATCATCTCCCATTTGCCTTGGCTTTTTTTAAATATATTTCTTTTCTACAAAATTCAACTTCATGTATTAGAGACCTTAGACAATATTAAAAGTTTTTTTTTTTTGTTGCTTGGTTCTACCTTTAGTAAGAGTATATAGAAATTTTTCATCATACTATTAGCAATTATTTTCCCAGCGACTGCCATCAACCTCTAGCTACCACTTGCCACATTTGATCCTACATCATCACCATGATTATCATCCAAAATGGCAGATGAGTTAATGTCACATGATTAGTGCTCATGTGTCCCATGCAAAACATCAATAAATGCATGTGAAATAAGGCCAGCTGCAAAAAAGCCTGTGTCTAGAGGTTAAGGTGTGCCAGAACGATCCAGAATGTTGTTCTGGCACCTTTAGTTGATGACCAATTAAATCTGATAGGCACGTTAATGCATATCACTGTCAAAGGACTTAGTATTTTGTGACAGCTCAGTAATAAGAAAATAAGGACATCATACAGCCCGCTTCCACCATCAACACATCCTTTTTTTCTTCACCTCCCTGCCATGTGTTCATGCTACAGATATAGAGTCATGATCTGCACTTTATAGTGTTAGATTTATCTAGCACTACAAAAAAGCAGCAGGCATAACCAATAGTGTTTGTTTTTTAAGTGGGAGGTCATTTCAATTTTTAGGTGTCTCAAAAAGTATCATTAAACACACAATGTAGTTAGTTTGTTGCAATATGTCTGCTAACCAAATGTACAGTTGTTATATTTCCTGGGGATAGAAAGAAAACAATGTTAATGTGCAATGTTGACCGACGGCAAAAGAAGTAAAAAGAGAAGACAGGAGAGATTAATGGGAAACTTAAGGACTGATCAGCAAGTGACGTTTGATAAAACTGAATTTTAAATCTTACTGTCCTAATTCATTTTTAAAGTTTTTATGTCAGATATTAGAGCTACACATGATGTGCTGCTGGAGTTATGTTTTTGCAAAACAAAATGAAATGTACTAATTTTGTGCTATACAAACTTTGCATGGAAATATGGTAGGACTACTAGGCAATTTGGTCAAGTTTAGTGCAGACTAAACTACTTACTCTGCAGTATTGTGGTGAAGTTTACACTAATGCACTATTGGGCTGGTACACAACGGTAGCAGATGTCAATTTGAATTTGAATTCTACCTTTTCTACTAGCTTCATAGTGTCTAGGAGTTGGAAAATCAGCCATACAGCTCATGAAACATTTGCTTATATCTTGTTGAATTCAGTTGGGTAAATGCACAAAAAGTAGTGATTATCAGAGCCGCAGCACAGATCAGGTGATCACAGCCTCCACACTGCACCCCTACATCTGATCTTAGGCTTCCCTTACCTTTAACCCCTGCCTGTTTCTATGCTCTGGATCTTAAAACTGACGCTGCACCTCTTTGTTAAATATTAACAGTGGCTTTTTGATGCCAAAGAGAATGTTGGGGTGGTGCCGATGGTATCAAAAATACAATGGAACGACAATGTTAAAAGTATCAGCTGTCTAAGACTTTATGGGAAATGCGGCTCATGTTAAGTTGTTGATTAACAAGAACTGGCACTCTCACATCTTGTAAACAACATTACTTGGTCTCTTTTTGAGATAAGCGAAACAGTCACAAAATCAGTTGTACCACGATGTCACTGATTTAGAAATTGTGAATGGCAAGCGGTCTCCAAGTTAAAAGATATAGTTTGTGAATATAGTTCCAGAATTCAACATTTTGAATGTGTCGTAGAAAATAGGGATCGCAATTGGACTCTTTTACATGTTAGATATTTGACCACATAAAACTGTCACATGGCCACATACATGGATAACGATCAGTTTTTTATACAGTGGAAGATGCATGTAATGTAGCATACATAGAGCTATCAGCAGGGTATAAATGTAGTTTTCTTTAATAGAATCACATAAATTCATAGTTGACCCTGCACATTTTTAAAAAGGAGACTATGTTTCTTTGTCTTTACTGTCCACTGCAGCAACATTGTTTCAGGAAATGCACCGGGCTGATCGAGCAAAAGTGTAAAGTAAGTGACAGACTATTGTTATAACTAATATTTTGGACTGGTTAAAAGTCGTGTCTTTGCAGTGTGCATGTAGAAGATAGACATATATTTAAGTCAGACAAAAGATGTCCCAAGACTTTTAGATTTCACTTTTTGTTGGGTTTTTTTTTTTTTTTTTTAATAATCACTGTCACGGAAATAAACATG
>VVHJ01065210.1:13624-24479 GCA_015107715.1 Tylochromis polylepis
GGCAACCCCCAACCCTACTCAAGTAAATTTAAGTAAATGTAAGTGTTTGGAAAAATGTACTTCTAAAAGTACTTGTATTGCACCATGTTCATTCACTCATGAGCTGCTGTAACGTGAATCAAGTGGCTGAATTGCCACCTCAGCATGCAGTCAAGTTCTATGGAGTCCTGCTGATGACAACCTAATTGTATTCAGGTGTGTTGCAACAGGGACACATGGAAAAGTTTCAGGACAGCGGCCCTCGAGGACTGGAGATTGAGACCCCTGCTCTGTGGAGCTTCCTGGGATGAAGTGTTGATAATACAAAAAGAAAACAACAATACATTCTCCTCAGCCACTTCAGAGCTTGGCTGACTGTAAGGGGCTGAATATTTAATCAGGATGACTCCTTGAAACTGGCAGAACTCTGACTAACCAAGCTCCTCCTCTCAGACTTGCACATCACAGCATCTCCTATTGGAGAGGGTGGTATCCTTAAAAATGGCACAGACATACTCAGTAACCCAACAGCAAGAAGGAGGCGGGTCGGACTTCTGTGTCATAACTTCTTAAATTAACAATAAGCCACAATGTACAGAACAGAGTTTTTGAGTGGAGATACTGGCTTCTCTCCTTTGTTTCAAAAGCAAGGCAGTAAAATGAGAAGATGGTGTGAATCAAGTCATAGTTTCTGCCTCAATATCAATTTGAAAACACGCAACTTCCCTCATGATGCTGTGACATCTTCAGCTGTGATGCCCTACAAGTGCAACTTGTTATAAGTCCATGTAGGACAGATTCAGTGGTATTAAGCTGTAAGGTAACTAGTGCTATAAAAAGGTTTGGCCTATTTTTAAATCCCTGGGACTTGCTGGGGAAATCTCAGCATGGAAAATCTACAAAAAGGACTTTAACAAGGCACCTGCTGACCCAAAAGGAGCTTGAGTAAAGAAAAATGCTCATGAGCCAAAGACAGCTACCTGCTGGACTGATGTTTTTATTTCACTGCAGATTCTACTGCAAACCCTTGATTTTCGCAAGGTGTCTCCATGCTGTGAATGCATTGAAGTGGCTCCACTCAACCATGCAAACATCATCTCATGCAATATTCAATACAGTTGGTCTTGTTCCTTCAACAGCCCAGAGGAGAAACGCTATTAGCAACGTGAGCAAAGGCTAGCACTCGAGATTACACTTTATCTTGGTGATAAATGTGATTTTGAAGAGTACATTAATAAATGTTTGGAGGAGGTAGTACTGAAAAGTATTAAATTGGTATCGTACAGATGAAAGAACGTAATGTTTCCTCAGAGGACCTCTTATGTAACAAATCAGGAAAGAAAAACAAGGAATGGAATCTGAAGAGAAATAATTCAGTTCCTTTTTTCACAGTGAACACAGTTATGTGTGAAAACTGTAACCTTATTACACTTCATTTTTAAGTTTGAGCTTCAGCAAAAAGAAAGATTTGTCAAAAGAAAAAAAATAATACTAAGAAAGCCATTAAAACGATGGGGATAAATAGGAAAATGAAGTGACATGAACACAGAGATTAAAATCCACTTTTTTCATTGTTTGACAGCCTTCATTTTAACTGATAATTATGTACGAAAACAGCTTTTCTCAGCGCAGGAGTGCAGAATGGCTGCTGACTGACTGACAGTTAAACAGAGCCTGCATGTGTCGGCTGAGTCCTTATAGAAACAAACTGACTTTACTTACAATGGTGCTATTACCTCTGACCTACGTTTGAACTACTGTTTGCAGTGTTATTTATGCAACCTTTGTGTTCCTATGTCCATTTATTGGACACTACCTGAGACTCCTGTTGGTGGCCTGTGATGTTTACACTGCTCTGAATCACTTCACCACATTAACAATGCAACACACAACACCTCAGATTGCCAAACAATAAAAAACATTCAGAGACAATAATCAAACCTGTTGAGCATTTTAATTTAGTCTAAAACAGAGTGGATAGTCTTTGAAACAGAGTAAATACCTCAGAGGACAAATGCAGACACTTAAATAATGTAAATGGAAAGCACTCATTTGCATGGAGACTAATCCAAATTAATGCCACTGAGCTCCTGCAGTTAGACTTTAAAAAAAAAGCAACAAGAAATGCAAGTCATAGACTTTAAATGATTTGCAAGCAATAGGCTCATTTTCTCCTCAGATGGAGTGCTGACAGAGCCGAGCAATCAGAACAAACTGCACAATATGACGGAGCTCAAAACACACAAGACACAGTGTTCACAGGTTCAAAACAGAGCTTAGGTATAGAGCAGTTTCCAGCTTTGCCATCAACTTACCTCCCATGGATTGGGTGCTCTCTGTTGTTTTATCAAAGAAGTGTTCTACTTTGTTCTGCCTATTTCAGTACCACGCCTACACTACCAAGAGGCAAAACCCCACCTGGCAGAGATGCTAGGAGCTGTGGCTCGACTGGGAGTCAAGAGAGGAAATGGAAACGGGAGAGTGAGAGAGAGAGGAGGAAAGGAGTCACTCAGTCTTCCACTTTTACCCACTGCTACTGCCAGCTCCCCCTCCTCTCTCTTCATCTCCCCTCCCAACCAGGATGGGCCTGTCAGCCAAGGAGTGCCAGTAAGACATGTCGTCAGCAGCGGGTTACTAAGGGTTAATTAAACAAGGATGACAATGCAGAATAGAGTCAAATCAAAGAGGAAGGTCTTTGCTGGACAGAAGAATTTGCTCTGTCTTTGGCGAAAGCCTCTGACTGGAAGTGACCTCATGAATAATGTGTGAGATGCTCAGCAATGACTGTCCACGCAGCCTTGCGGTGGCATATATTTAGACAGATTCATGACTCCCCTCTTCGATTCTTCAGCAAGAAAAACTAGAGCTTATTTTATTCCACCAGTGAACCTCCATTCACATAGTTTTGTTTTGTTTTGTTGAACACTTGATTAGAAAGTCTTCCACGACATCACAGACATAATGAGCCATCCGGTTTAACCATTTTCTTTGGCTTTCCCGTTCACTGCTAATGCGAACCGTTCCATTTCTTCTTTTAATTACAACTGAAGATTGGTCTCTGATGGCAGAAATGTACTTTATCAGGGAGGAGTGAAAGTGAACTGGATGCTGGTTGCTGTGTTGTGAAGGACAACAATAAAGAGAAGTCAAGCAGCATTTAGTTAAAATAAGAAATGTCCTAGATTATTATTTTCTTAAATGACAAGAAAAAAAACCCCAAACAAACTTAACAATCAGACCCGGTACTGACAGTGGAATCCAATTCACCTCGACACAACTCAATTAAAGGAAGGAGCAGGGTGACCTTGGAGGGATGGGCTGGAAATATGTCTGCTGCCAAGCAGTGAGACAGCAGTGCCTGGCCTGGCTGGTTAATGGGTCCAGACGTCCTACTGCAATGCAGTCAAAGACAACAACAAAGTCTTTAGCTGTTCAGCACTGTGGGGTTTACAGCAGGCTAATACATCCCAGCAGGGGTTTGTTCAAGTCTATGGCAAGCTGCTGGCAAATGTAAACAAACAACCCGCGTAAGCCACAGCTGGTCCAACCACCAGCCGCCTCCTCCTCCTCCACTGGCCTGAAGATGGTAACTTCACTAAAATATTATTTTAACCTCTACACAAACAAATACAGTGAGTCATGTGAAGGTAAATTAGCATTTGTGTATTTTCTGAAGAAAATGTGAGCAATCAACTACCATAGAATACTGTTAGGAAATATTTGGGTTTTGGACTGACACTAGACAAAACAAGCCAACTAAAACACATCACCTCAGTTCACTGGAATCCCCCCCCCCTCCCCCCTTTTTTTCCTAACATTTTACAGCCCAAATAATCAGTCAAATTACACTGATAATAACTGTAAGCATCATGGGAGACCTCCAAAGTCTGTTCCTCATCTCTTCTGTAGGATGACACTAGAGGCTCATTTAACAGCTCCTACAATCTATGATGCTGGTTTGCTTAGGTACCAGGATGATAAATTTAGCCATGTGAGGATTTGATTGGATAAAATGGAGGAGTCCATCTGTGAGGAGAAAAAAATAATATCGGACTTACTGCCAGATTCAGAGCAGGTGGTGGGGGATCTTAATCTCTACATCAACAATGGGTGAGCATCCAGTCTTTCAGATGTCTTACTCTCAGCCCTCTACTTCTGCATTGTGCTGCACAGATAACATCATTTTGTCAAATTTAACATATTTCTTTAGTTTGTAAATATCATTCGACTTCCAAATAGGGAGGTATCAGAAGCTTATTCACCATCCAGTGTTAGTAACAGGAACTGGTTTCTTTTATCTGCAGGCTAGAAGTCAGGTTACTAGCACAAGGAAACACAAAACGGATGAATATATACCAAAACTTGAGGTTAATTTCATTCCAGAAATCCCATGAAAATGTCACTGTTAATGAATTATTATGAATGCGTGAAGCTCAGCAGCACTTTAGAGATGTGGAACAGGAAACTGGTGTATTTTAGTGTTTAAGGGTGAGGTTTTAATTATAAATTATAATGTGGATTAAAGTTATTCTGATGATTTTCAATATACATAACCTTTCAACTTATTTAGCCACGAGTTTATGTGCAGGCGGGGACCCTAACATCTGAACCAATTTCTTTTTTTAAGATCCTATTCACTCAATATTTAAAAGTGCCCTGAAAAATATATGTGACCCTCAGCTTTAACTACATGTATTTATTAATGCATTTAATTGTATTTATTATGAAGTTCAGAAATCAAAGGGAGAAGCAGCTTAACTGTCAGGACTTCAGGTTTTGTCTATAATAATGCTGCTAAAAACATGTATGGTTGTACTGCAAATGACCAAATTACATGTTGTGTAATGACAGCCCACCTATTTTGACTGACTGTAGGTGGAGATGTTAAGGTACCAATACCTGTACCAATGTTGACACCAAACCTAGTTTTGAGAATAACGCATGGGTATTTCAGACATGTTATTGGCTGAACTGTACTGCGGGAAATGAAGGCATCAAGTTTTGACAGAGAAAAATTACACAAGAGTAATGCCACCTAGTACTCATTAGAATGACACTGACCTTTGACACTGACATTGAATGACACTGACATAGCAAATAAAAGCAAGGGAAAAAAGGTATCTTTTAAATTAGCCCTAGAAGTAACAGGGCATCAGTGGGTCACACAGCCACTGTCTGCCTCTGCTCTGTCTGACAGGTGACTTGGCAAACCAAACCTAGCATCCTCTGCACTTCTGGAACAGAAAATCCTTTGTACTCCTAGGATTACAGCAGTAAAACTTGATAGACAGTGGCAGCACAGTGTCAGCTCTCCAAAGCCCCTCAGCTGAGGTTTGCATCTGACCAGCTCTGATCTTGGCGTTTGACCAGAATAAACAATCAGCCACTGACATCTAATCGTGTGGAGACAGACTTGACAAGGTTTGCCACAATTACGGACTACTGTGGGACACTTGACTTAAAACTTAACAAGTTACAACAGTCACCCAGAACAATAAAGAATAATTTTTTATTTTTTATTTGTTTTATTTAGATATTATCTTGTTTGTTGATTTTATTCCCCATCAGATGGTTAAAAAGAGAATTGTGTAGTGAATCTGGAGTCTGATGATACCTAATTTGGGATACAAACAGTAATAGGTTTAAAGGCTTTGTAAATGCTGTTTTGCTGTAATTATACCACAACACTCGTCATTTAACAAGATTACAATTTCATAATCCACAACAGAGTCAGGCTCCATGGCAGTAAATTGAATTAGCAATGACAGCAGCTTTGTTGATTCTTATCTTCACAAACTCATTAGGCCTGTCAGATGATGAATGGAGTCATATCCTTGGAAATTTTTAAACAAATGAATTGATGGACCGAGGCAAATACCCCTGGTGGTCTATTCATCCTAAAATCTATCTAACATTACCTTGTAATCCACCTATATACGACTGTTGAATAAGTCTTGATTGGCCGAATCACAAACCATCCCTGTGAATATTCTAAACTCAAAAATTTAATTAAACATTTCTCCTTTTAAACAACATGAGATACCCTGGAAAAGAAAAGATTTATTTTTTTTTAAGTTTCATCACAAATCTCTTCTAGCTGCAATTCAAACACTTAAAAGCATGCAGACAATTCAGTCTTTTGAACGAATTCCCAATCCAAGTAAACTCTCAATGGAACATGGTCTACATCAACAGTCAAATAAGCTGCTTGCTGCTCTTTTGTAAACATGGCACTTTAACTAGAGAAACTTATTTGATTAAAAGTTTTAAATCAGCAGAGCATTAATACTTGAAATACATTTGGACCATTGCCGGTAATGGATGAAATTGCTTTCTTTCTAATACAGCTCTAAATCACTGTGCAGTTAAGATCAATGGCTCTCCTTCCTTTTTTCTTCTGGAGTTTTATTACATCGATTCAAATATGTGGGTTGCGGTACAGCTGGACACACACAAATAAGCATTTAAGGAACACCTACATGGAGTCGCTATAATTTCCTGAAAGAAATGGTCTTGAATGTCACAAGAACCTCACACTGTCATTATAAAATTAGTTATCAACACAGCCTATGAATGCCTGGTTACCACACAGGCATTCACATCAAGAATCCAAAAACTGTCCTCATCTATGACGTCTTCTGAGCGTATATAACATACTGTTAGGGGACAAATAAAGGACATGATTCTCTTATGCCACTTCATGTCAATGTAAGGTGAGTCAGCACTGTGTCGTCAGTTTTTCATAAATCACATCCAGTCAGACCTAAGACCACTAAAAGTCTAGAAAAACTGCATGAACAGAAAGTAAGAAAGTGCATATACCATACCCTGAGAGAAGGAAAATGAAAGGAAATAAAGGATTCATGATTGCATGTTAACTATCCCTTCCTAAATTGATGACATAATTTAGTTATGATGGACAGACATCAAATGCAATACATACAAGAGCTCAGCATCATCTGATGTAATTCAGAACTATTTTGCCAAATTATAGCATGAGAATGGGTACTAATAGCTTATAAATCATTTTATGCTTTTTGCTTTTGCTCTTATGTCTGATAAAGAATAAGACCAAAAGGGAAGTGACTGAATCAGCCACTCTCCAGCCTTAATCACTTTCAGTCCACGGCAGGTATGGATGCTCAGATGACCCAGATGAACTGAAGTAGAACTTGACCTGTCATCAATGAGGGAAATAGACAGGGCAAGTCTGACCTCACTCAGTAATATCCCCACATCCTTGTCACCCACAGGTCCACTCTGATGAGGCCAAGTGGATAGTTCACCTCCGTATGGAACCAGGGGCATCTCCAGTGCGTCCCTGCTGCCACTTAACTAACCAAAAGATGAACCCCTGTGCACCCTAATTGTCTTCAATTAAGTTGAAACACTTCTATATTTAAATATCTTATTAATTAGTAATGGATTTTGCAGAAAAATACTTTCTTAAAAGGCCTAACGCCTCTATGAGGTATCAGCACATTTAAATTCTAATACACAATTGAACATTTATAGGATAGTAAGAGTTTAGCAGGAGTATATTTAACCAGGCCTACCTTTACGCTATGCAAAACTTGCTGGTGTTTACGCATTAATTTTAGTAAGATCCAGAACAGTAATCTGGCATCTTCAGTTGATGAATAACCAAATTTGATAAGCAGTTTTACAAGTAATATTATCAAGAGAGTTAATTTTCCATGAGCTGCAGCATGTAGTTGTCAGTGATGGCATGGAGATGTTTGCTCAATATCAAGAAAATAATATCCTACTGCCTGCTTTACACCCCCATCAAATCCTTTGTCCCTCATCATTTCTGCTAGAAGCACTTTATAAGGTGGTCTTTTACGTGAACATGACACAGGTTTTCTGCACCCATACAACAGAATAGATGAAAGACATTTTGAAAAGGTCTATTCTAAATATTATTTTGATTTAACTTCTGATTTTTACCTATTTAGAATTTAAGTTTAAACACGTTCTTTTTTGTTTAAGTCTCAGTGAAATGAAAATAAATCTTCCAAGTGGTAATGCTTCCTGGATGGAGTCTTTTATGTCATGCTATAGGCTATGCTATATACAGTATGTATCTCAAATTTGTGTTCTTGCCTTTTTATTTCAAAGTATTTTTCTTGCTTCTTATATAACCAGAGCCACATATTTAAAAAAAACAAAAAACACTGGGAAATATTTATTCAGTCCTAAATGATGTAAGGTGATTAGCTAACTCTGATGTCCACACAAAGCATACAAGAAGTGTGGTAGTGTGCTTAAATTGAAATCAGACCTAGTTTTATTCTTGAGATCAATGCTGCTGGTCTAACAGCACAGGTATGCATGGAGGCTAACAGCTAGTCCTCTCCAGCATCATTGCTCTAGTTCAACAACCAAATCTGCATGAGATTAATATCCTTTTTTATTTATGTTCATTCATGTTTAAACTGAAATATCATCATGCAACATTATGCCTTTGGACCACTTTTCTTAGGGTAATCGTCACACTATAAAGATTGTATGTATGTGTGTTCCCTATTTCCTCCTAGATGAGAAGACCAATCTTGATGAAACTTTGCATAAATAAAATTAAATATCTAAATCACATATCACAAATATTTTATACAAATCCCACAATCACATATATTTGTACATTTGACAGGTCAGCTGAGTATAGAATGGAATGTCACATTAGAATAGTGTGTCACAATATCAGCATACACATATATTTGCATGCTCCCCATCCCTGTGAGAACCATTCACACACACACACACACACACACACACACACGCACACACACGCACACACACACACTTACTTATATCAATGCCAGGAAAACGGAGGAAAACGGAGCTTCCAAAAACAGGGAAACTTTCCCTCGAGCATCTTTGAATGAAGAGATGGCTAATTAGAGCCTGGTTGTGTGGGCCACAATTTTGCCCATTTTTGAGAGGAAATATATGTGTATGCAAGCATCTGCACAAGTGAGGACACATTTGCATGAACATGCACACAAGCTAGGCACAGTTGGGTACTCAAATCAGTGATAAAGCATCTCCCAATTATCACAATTTGCTAAGTTTCGCCTGTGTGCTCTGCACTGAGGTGGAAATACTGAAAAAGACAAATATCTGAAAAACTGACAGGTGTCAGAAGACTTTAGAAAGCTTAGATAGCAAAAGCGTTGAGGCGCTCCAGTTTCAGGTGCAATATGAATATTTTCTTCCTAAGTGGTGCCCCTGGAAGAGATGAATGAGAGAAACTTATATAATGACTGCATTTGTCATTGGTAGTAAAAACCTCCTCCTCCAAATCTCTTCACTGCTTACGACAGCAAAGACAAGCAGAGCGGCTTCACCGCGACCGTCACTGCTACGCTGAGTGACAGCCTGAATCCTGCTGCTCAGCACTACACACGGCATATGGAGAAGTCTGTACACACACACACACAAACACCCACACATAAACACACTTTAAATGTAGTTCAAGGACAAGTACACCAACAAGCTTTCTTTTGTGAAGCATGGACAACACAACCACAGCACACTTTCAAGACATATAAACTTGTCTCCGAGCCCCCAAAGCTTTAAACAACCTAAAAACGCAGTCCAGCTGCCACAGTCCAGCTGTGAGAAAGACAGCAAGAAAGAGATGGCAACACACTCGAGGCACCAGGATGCTAAAAGCGAAGCCCCGTTACTTATTCATGTCTCTAGTGAGAGCGGGGAGCCTGCTGGTGTCAAAACACCCTCTTTGGGCGTCTTTTCTTGACAGCAGAGCCACAAGCATGTGCTCATCTATGTTGTATAACAAGAAGATATTTTTAGGCAGGTGCTTTTAGCCAAGGCTAAACTCAGCATTGTTTTGAAGCAGACTGATCAGAAGAGGGATCTGAGCTTTTGTCATTCAGCTGTTTTTGGGCAGATGGTCGACTCCAGGGTACACTACCTTGCGATTGGATGCCTCCGAGAGCCAGTCAAGTTGCAGTCTACGTCCTTTGTCCAAATTTGTCTGACTGTAAAATGTCATTAATTACTTTGATGATTCCACAGTGACCTTGACCTTTGACAAAAAAAATCTTCACCTACAGTCCCAATAAATGTCTGTGCTAATCTCGAAGAAATTCCATTAAAGTATTCAGATTATCAGTTTTGTGGGAGTGGAATTGACACATGGACAACCTAAAATATCTCCAACCACAACGTCACCTGCTGGAAACCATAAAGTTGCTATCAAAAGCAGCAGTATGTGTGTGGCGGGGTGTGGTCGCTGGCGCGGCTGCAAGGGAAGAGTGAGGCAGTGAGCTCGCGGGGCGGAGCCGCGTGAGTGCGGAGCGGCAGTAATCACCAACGCTGATGGGTTGTCTTTTTCCTAAACAGTGAAAAGGAGGAGGACAGCGGAGTGACAGGAGGTGTCCGGAGGAGCACGTAAACGACTGTTTGCATGATCTATGAAATAAAACCAACCTTTGACAGTCCGGCCGGTGTGTGTGTGTGCAGTGTGTGGGTCAGCCCGTGTTACATTGGTGCCGAAACCCAGGAAGTCGTCCTGCGGAACGGGCATGTCAGACCCACACGGGACCTCACCGCTACAGCCGGTGGAGTATCTGGCGCGGCTGGTAGCCGAAATGACCGCCATGAGCTGGGCCCAGGCGGTGGAGCAGCGGGCCCACCTGGACCGTCTGGGCACGCACCTGGATCGGCAGACCCAGGTGCTGGAGCAGCTGGCTGGTGCGGTGGCGGCACCGGCCCCGCGGCCGCTTATGGTGGCCCTGCAGCGCATGGGGGACAACGACGACCCCCAGGTCTTTCTGGAGACTTTCCAGGCAACAGCGGAAGCGTGCAAATGGCCCCGGGATGAGTGGGCGCCGCGGCTGTTGCCATT
>VVHJ01065213.1:4551-25007 GCA_015107715.1 Tylochromis polylepis
CCAGCTTCAGTGTGCTAATGTGTTTATATTATGCTAACCATAGCTGTATAGCTAGCCACCACGTAGCACATCATTTTATATACCAGCTAGCGCAACTTCAGTAACCCTATAAACGTCACTGCTGTTTAGTTTCCTGTCTTCATTTATGTTGGGAGTGATAGCAGAGCTGTACGTCTTAATTTTTTTTTCAGGAATCCCTCAGTCAGAAGATGGTGTATTATATTTAGATGGAAACTAGCGAGCTAACTCCCTGCTAACTTCTAACTCTGTTAAATTTCATAAATTCTGTTTTCATGGATGCTTGGATGTTAAACTTAATTGTTACACCTGGTAAAGCAGCTACACTGATCATTTTATTACAGATGAAAGAATTTCTACAGTTTTTCAACCCTCATTGATGCCGCAGTGTTCGTTTGACTTGGGGACCTGCAGTAGAGTTTGGACCCAGACACGGCTAATGACGTCAGACTTAAAAGACCGGATAGTATTAAAAAATGTCTCCGGAATGCCTGAACAAAGTAACAACATACTAGAATTCTGTGAATGTCTGTGAGGCTCCAGCTGCTGTTAAAAGTTAAAAGATTGAAGGACAATATGTAATATTGTTCAACTAAGATCAAGTAAAATGCACTTCGGAACTTACTTGATGAAAAAAAAATTAGTCTTCCTAAAAATGTGAAATTTTCTGGGTCACCCAAAACTTTTGAGTGGAAGAGTATCTTAGCTTTATTGTATTTAACTGAATGAATTCATACTATAGTGAGTTAAGTGTGTAACTGATATATCATTTTTAACAAACATGATTGTGAAATGATCTTTCAAGAATTGGTATATGCTGTACTATATAACCCTGTTTGTAATGTACTGTAGCCTCAGAATTAATTAACTTTTGGATTCCATAAAAAAAGAAATTAAAGCAAATTTCTACACATTTGCATACCACACAGATGTAATATTGTTTATTCACTATTTGAGTATAATAGAGTAAGTAATGTTTTAGACAGGGAAGAAATAACAAAAAAGATCAACAAATATTTAATTTGCAGAATGTGGGGAGAAGCCAAGATTAAGTGAAAAACTTGTGCTGAGGCATTTGAAAAAAGTTGTTTCAAAACTTTGTTAACAAAACTTTTAAATTCAAGGAAAGAACTTTTTAATGGGTACAATTTTTTGAGTCATAAGTTAATATGAAATGAGCTAAGTGAGCTTTATTGAGCAAAAGTCTCAATGATGATAATGTGTCCGTCCTCACTGCACATGGGTGTTGACCCAGGTCAGATGTCATGATGTGAATCCTATGCAAATTCATACTCAGTGATCAAACCACCATGATCCCAACAGGCCCATAAAAGTGATTTTCAAAAGATGAGTGATACTATTTTCCAGCAACATTGCTTAGGTTGGTCTTTATTACGACTCTAAACTTTTATTTGGATAGGCATACTCCCCTACATAAGAGTACAATATGTACTCTATACATATTTATGGAGTGCATAATGTATATATCAGACAAACAGGCAACTGGGAAAATACTCTTGCTTGTGGTTCAGTGGTTTACTGCCTTGCAACGATCTGTAAGTAACAACGTTATTTTTATTAGTAAGGAATTTTAGTGTACCAGATATGTCTCTGATCAAAGAGATTTATAGTGAGAAAGACTGGGTTGCAATCTTAGCTTATAACCTCTGCAATCTTAGGTATCCCCTTTGGTCTGGTTGCAAATGCTGAACAGATCTTGCCCCTAATGCACATTCCAAAGCCTCTTGTCTGGCACTTATTCACAGACATCTTTGATGCAGGCGGTTTTGAGGCGAAAAACAAAAGAAGGGTGTAGGTAATTTAACACGCTAATGTAAGTACAGCTTTTTTCTGCAGTCACCGAAAATCCTTCATTAGTGAGCAAAATAGTTGAGAGGTTGTTGTGCGTGGGAGACTGCCTTGTTCCCGATTGTAGTAAATTAAAGTCTGCTGCTCTAGGTATTAATCTGCCCTGCTTATCTCGCTATGTTGATCAAGGTGGAGTTCTTTCCTTCCTTTCTGGAACTAAGTTCTCTTTAACCTTAAATCCCTGAGCATAGTTTCTCTTCCTCTCTGTCTCATTACAGAGGGATGCAGTTGCCCCTCTTCAGAAGCTAATGACAGTTAAGTTTACTGTAGTAAAGCTGAGAAAATAAGCAGATTAAATATTATATCATCCAGTAGGCAAGTTGATAAACTCTATGGCCCAATGGAAAAGTTTCATTTTACATTTTCACCTCCCTTTTTCGTACTGGCCAACCTCAGTAGTCTTTAGTCATTTCCCCCCACTCAGATTTTCAAGTTTCAAGAAGAAAATATACTGTGCACTATTTATTTCTTCTTTCAGTGCAACCATTTTTTATGCCTGGTGTTAACTAAGATCCACTCCATTCTTATCTACAATTAACATGACTCATGGGATGGAGTTCATGGTGTGTTTACAGTATAGCTTTCAGAGCTCAGTTAGGGAATGTGTGTGAAAGACAAGTATTTATCTTTTGCTGTTCATACAGTGGCTCTTTTCCAAGCCATTGTATTAATGATAGTTGCGCTGCAGGTAAAGGAAGGTGGGTTACCACCTTTTTTTGTCTTTCCTTTTTGAGTTTTTGCCGTTTCTTTTTCTTTTTTTTTCCAGTGACGCCAGTTAACAAAGTCAGTCACATCACCAGGTGGAAATAAATCACAAAAAGCAGAGGCAGCATTAAAAATAATTCACCTCACAGCTTTCCCAAGTAATCCACCCACTGCTTTAACAGTGAAAAGGTTTAAGAGAACAGAGGAGACTCAGGGTCTTCTTCTTTAAAACCTGAAGCAACCTAAAAGGATAACGTTCAATGACCTGCGTTCCCTCAGTCATTTTGGCTGTTGTGTCTCAATGGATCATGCTTCACACGCTCCTCCCACACAGGAGATTCAGGAAATCAGGTGTCACTCACAACACTGCAGATTGGGGTAAAAAAAAAAAAATTGCCAGTTCTATACAGCTTTCCAAAAAATGTGATTTTTACATTAATCATTTTCCATGTTTGTTTTTGCTCCAGTCTGGCCACCTGGAACGGCCATTTTGCTAACAGCATTAGGGATCACCATCTGGGGATACTTGCCGTCTGGCCCAATCACCCCATTCATACAGTATCCACACACACACACACACACACACACACATGCTGGTTCAATGTGGTTTTTAGTCTCACCTTTAAATAACTCAACCAAGCCCTGTTCCTTGTACCTACAGCAAAGGATTATGAACCATAAATGTCCATAGCATTTAGCCAAAGCTACTATGATTGAAAACATTAAATCACTTGACCAGTGTTGACTATGTCCTTGTTACTCTGTTAACTTCGGAACAAAAAGGATGCTGCCAAGAGTCATTTGCCAAAAATAAATAAATAAGAAAACCGCTGACTTCTCTGTTTTGCCCATACTGTTGTTTTCCCACCAGCCACATAAATGCCCCTATGGTATGATACCCTTACTGTTTAGTCCCTACCCTTGGATTTTAAAGTCCTTGGTAGCTACAGATATGGCTTCCAGATGTTTTAAGGGAAAAGGAAGGAACTAATCTAATAATAAGGGAGGGCAGCACGGGATAAGCCTGCAAGGTAGGGGAATAATATTAGCACATCTTCGAAAATAAAAACTCTGGATTGAGCACATATTTTGTTAAAGCGGCCAGACCACCTCTGTCACAACAAATTACCTGGTGTGAAAGCACACAGCACAGATTGCCAGAAACCCCTCTGCAATGTTCTGCCTTCTCATTAAAATTATATAACTGCAGAGTACGTTGAAAGGAAACCAACGCAAGTGCAGATCGTGGCGATTGTTGTTATCAGTCATGAATCATGAATGATTAAAACATTGTTTTCCCCTTTGCTTCATCATACCAATTCCTTATTTGGAAGTTTTCTCCCACTCTTTCCCCAAGATATTTTTCTGGCACTCCATATGGCTCTTTTATCGACAGAAAGAGCAAGTTGTATGTATTTATTCATTTATTTTGGGGAATGGAGTGGAAAATAGTGTTTCCGTGCTAATTTAACCAGTTCAAAGGGATTGGTCTGGGGAGAGAAATTCCCTAGAAATAGCATTAAATTGTCTCAATGAGCATGATCCTTATCATGAGGCTCTGGCCCATGTTGCACACAATCACGAGAAGTGCTGTGGAAACTGTGAGTGGGGGCTTTGAACCTAAACAATATCACATTAATAAAGAAAGTTTTTTTTATTTCTTGTTCTTGTGTGTGGACTTTAAAGACTTCAAAAAGTGTTTAATCACATCAAATGTAGGAGAAGATGGGATATTTATAACTCTGTCAGTCCTGCTCTGCATTCCTTTGCAGTAAGCCTGAAGGACTGCCTGGGACTGGGCTGAAGGCTCAGTGCTGTCAAGACAGTTGTGTTTGAGAGTGCCAAAGAGAATAATTGAGATTCAACAGCCCAACTGAGTTTGTCATATAATTTTTTTCTTTCTTCCAAAAAAACACGCTGACTGTCACTCTCTTATGCTAACCCAGGGGAAGGCTACCTTTCTCTCCAGAGGCTGTCGAAGAAGAAAAGTGTTATTTAGAAATTCACAGGAGGAAAATTCATGGTATGCATTCAAGACAGACAGGACCCAAACGCTACCCTGTGCCATCAAAAAGACACAGCTGTCCTCACCCTCTCCAAGTGTCACATTCTCTGTTTCTCATCTTCAAGGACTCCTGGCTCTGCCAGATTTCTCTTCCTCTCCATCTTCCACACTCTCAGCCACTTCCTCTTTGCAAAACTCTTTTACGTTTTTCTGTCACTGCCTTAATTTCCTCTCCCCAATTTCCTTTTCACTTCCTCTCTTTCAGCCTCCAAGTTTCTCTCACACTAACCACCTCTTCTCTTTCTGCCTCCAGACTTTCCCCTTCATGCTCTCTCCCAGTGGAATCAGGCTGCGCTGTAGCTTGCTGGTGAGATGCTAATGAGCAGGTGGTGTAGAAAGAAGCATGGGCAATGGTTCACATAAACACGGAGAAACGTGCTGACACCAAGGCCACATGGACTATCGATACTGTTTACAGCAATCATCTGAAGGTCTGATTTATGTTTGCATTAATCAGTGGGGCAGGAAGGAATTTGGCTTTGGGTGTAGATATGACAGAGTGGTGGAAAAAGAAAAGAGACTGGCGATGTGTACATTATGTTTAAAATGATTGGTTTTATAGCCTTCAGTTATTTCAGTGTATATGCAATGCATGTATTTAAATGGATTCAAGTATCTCTGTGTTATTTTAGTGAAAATTTGTTTTATTAATTTTTAATATATGGCCAAGGTGATTGTTTAGCATCATTTTCAAACTGTGGCTCAGGCTCCAGGCTGGAACATGCAGCCAGTGCAAACTGAGTTTCAATGACCAAAGATTTTGGCGTGAAACTATGATGAAACAGAATGAAATTTGTAAAAAATGACTTTGCTGATGATGCCATGTTCACAGTATTTTTGATAGTACCAAAAATCAGTGGTGGTTTTGAGTAATTCATCCAAACTTGAAACTTTTTGTTCAAATCATCATCCATATGTATGGAGGAGATCAGAAGAGAGGCAGAACAGTGAGTGTCTACAGCCATCCGTAAAACATATTAGAGGCTCTGCATTTCAGCCAGTGGTGTTGGAGATCTTCTCAAAATTGATGAAATTATGACCAGAGAACCAGAGTCAGATTGTGAGCCGCCATGCAATATTATCTGGAAAGCATATGATTGGCAATTGCTTCATTTTTTTCCAGCATGATAATGATGCCAAACACACTGCCAATGCAGTAAGAGCATACCTGGATAGAAAAAAACCCAGTGGAACACTATCAGTCATGGATTGGCCTCCCGAGAGGCTGGACCTCAACATTATTGAAGCAGTGTGGGATTATTTTGACAGAGAACAGAACAAAATTCAGCCAGCATCCAAAGAAGAGCTTTGAATGTCCTTCAGAGAGCCTGGAGAACTGTTCCTGAAGACTACTTACAGAAATTGCAAGAAAGCTTCCCTAAGAGAATTGAAGAATAAAGGTGGTCATACAAAATATTGACTTTCATGCTTGTTAGAACTGTACTTTTTTTTTTTTTGCCTTATATACTGTATTCCCATGTATATTTGCACATTTTATTAAATCCCTGTACTTATTTCCCATTTACTTCCATATAAAAAAAATGAGGGGTGGCTGAAGATTTTTGAATAGCACTGGAAATAAAGTATATTTGTCTCTTTATCTGAAATACAAATCTATTGAAGGTTCTTTTGTTTCTTTCGGCATGGTCTGGTTTCATCATGATTACCATTACATCTGTAGTCCGGGGGTTCAATGTGGAGTTGAAGAAAATCCACAGCTTTTAGCTTAAAATGTTAAAAACCCTTCTGGAAATACCATTTCCTAATTTCCTAATTTAGCTTCTCTAAAAACAGCACATGGAAAACTCTTTTAATCTCATCCTTATTTCATAAAGAAGTTCAAAGATTTGTTTCCTGACTCTTTTTAGCATAAAGTTCTACTTTTCTTGAAATGTTGACACAATGAAGACTTGATATGACCACAGGAGACAGAAATTATGCTTTTTTGTAGATGTTACTTCCAGTATTACTTAGATGTGTAAGCAGTGCCATCTCCAAATCATGATTATTTTTTATGGGTTAACAGCTCTGGCATAATAGCTACATCCCATGAGGCCACTGCTTGATAATCTTGAATCATCACTGACAAAGAATACTTGCTCCCTTAATATTAGTCAAATTCCAAATGTATTTCCACGTTCTGGCCACAGCATGGCACTCTTCAAGTTCTGATCTTTGCTGTGACATTCTCACTCAGTTTCTGGGGGCATCATGCCAGACCCTCAGCATCTCATTAAAATAAAACCAAAAAACCTCAGTTTATTTAGATTTCATGATGAATCTCCTCCACTACAAACCAAAGGGACAATGCTACCAGTGCTCAGCAGGGTTTGAGAGGAGCTGTCTTTGAAATCGGAACACCACTTGACTGAAATTAATCCCCTTTTCTCCCCACTCACTTTTTATTACAGAGCAACTTTCTTGAAGATCCTCACTAGATGGTTCGTCTTTGAGTCTCAAAAGGGAGATCAGTTCAGTCATCTCATTACTCGCCAAGGGATCTGGGAGGTCAGTGCTATCAAGTGGAGTGGTGCTATAAAATAAATTGAATGACGCCGAGGCAAATGTTGAAGGTGATGGACAGAGGGCCCTTGCTCGGAACCGACACTCTCTCTAGCTCCCCTGGTACTCCAGACTGAGGCCTGGGCTGAGCACCTGGATGACTGGCTGTGAAAAAGGTTGCAATCAGAATTAAACATGAGCACACCCGACCAGTGGGGTACGCTGGCTATCCGTCATCCTCTGCAGCTTAAAGAGGCTGCCTGTACACTTTCAGTGGGCCTGTCAGGCACTGGAATAGACACACTTGGCTGCACAGAGGTGGAATCAGAATTGCAGATGGGTTAGCAGAGGGGAGAAAAAAAGGAAAATACAGGCAATTGATGTGAAGTGAATGGTTACAGTATAACACTGCAGAAGAATCGGCTGTGGTTCTCTACAGTCTTTTGGCCAAAGATAATGTTAGGCTACAGTTATGCATGTAACTGCAAATTGATTGTTGAGCTCTGATTTTGAAAAGTACAGCTTATGACAGAAAACGGCTTTAATTCACCACTAGCGCTAAAATTTTCAGTCTGGATCTTATTGAGAAAATATCCAGTCCTTCCATGTCTGACAAAACTCTGAGAAAGTCTGCAGAAATGGCTTTATTTATAGATTTAGACCTGGATGACTGAGAACCTACACAGACAAGGACAAACCCTAATTTAGCAAATTTTAGTCTGAGTTGACTTGAATTGAACTGTGTTCGAAGTTCAATTCGGTTTAAGTATATAACAGACTCTAAAATGTTATTTAAATGTAACCTTTGATCTGAAGCTATAGCCCAGAGGAATTTTCTTACCCCTCCAAATTTTTATATAATCTTTAATAAAGTTGAAATGTCAGTTCTTGTTCTTGACTGCCTGGAGATTTGCACGTCTTGCAATGTGTGGTTTTGATTCTTTGAGCTTGTAAATTACTCTGTTTCATTTTTCAGAGGCTGTAGGTTTAAAAATAAGCTACATATTGTTTCATATTTGCATGTTTTCACCACAAAATCACATTAATAATTCATCTAAAGCTGTTCTGCAGAGAGAAAAGTTGACTTTGTTAAAAAAAAGTGCTTTTGTCACGGTCTCGGATTTGCTCGTAAACAGCCGGTGACACAGCAGCGTTGAGACATTTTGAAATGTGAGCTCAATTATATATATTCATTCCCTCATAAATATGTTATCAGTTACCACACATAACTGGTTCAGACACAGATATGCAGTGACAAACAGTTAAGAGATTATTTGGCTGTAATGACTGAAATAAAGCACGGTGGTTAATTGGAATTTTTCTCACAGGGCATTTTTACACGAAGAACACATCACGCCCAAGAAATAGCTAAGCTTCAGATAAAGAAAAAAAAAATGCATTAAGTCTCCAAAAGAAGTATCTGAATTTCCTGTTGGTTTCCCAGAAAGTATCAACAATAGACTGCATGAGAAGCACACTGCAAGAGAAGCAATTTGTTGGAAGAAGTTAGTCGATTTAGCCCCATCAGAAAGGTGGCGAGCAGACTTAATTGAGGTCTCTGACTATATTTAAAAGGAGTAAATATTTTTTGACACAGCAGATTATTTTGAGCACAGGTCAAATGAGTGAATACACATTTCAGTAATGGAAAGCCTGCTTGAGCTGAAGTTTGTTTTGTAATGTCTGGGCTACACAAGCTCAACACTTTCTTGTCATATCTTGAAAGATGTTTCCAGGCTGTCATACTTCTCTGCTTGACACCACAGCTTTAACATATATCTGTTATTGTCTCAGAATGTGAAATCATCCGTTTAGGCTAAGACGTCTGCTCTGTCAGAGCAAACACATGTTGTAAATGAATAACATGTTGCTTTTAAATAAATGTGTGTGGAAATGCAAAATGCTTAATAGCTCAACAATGAGTAAGCTATTTTATTGAGTAATTTCCTTCCTTTAGGGTTCAGAAAAATCCACACAAACTCTCTGAGGTGTGTGCACGCTGTTGGACATGCACGCACTGCAAACACAATGACTTCTTACTGTAAAACACCTGCCTGGAGGTTTAGACTGAGATGGTCCAGAGTCTTTGGCTCACTTCCTCTAACACCACAACAGGAAAATCACCATGGAGTTCTCCTGACCTAAAATCCCTGGGACATTTATGACGGGTGCGATATAATTGTGCTGTCTGGTCTAGATTGCTTAGTGTCTCCCAAAGATTTAATGGTTATTTGTCTTCAACTTGCCCTCCTGGCCTCTTTTTCCCTCTTATCTGCTATTTTCTGATTTATATGTCGCCTCACTGGCATGCCGAGTTAGCCTGGTGCTTTTGATTATGTTTCCATCAGTATTTTTCTAATGCATCAACTTGTAAACCAATTTAGCTGCTGGCGCCCTAAAACTATTCTGGCATGAAACAGCTATTGCAGCATTTAGTTTCCCACCCCTCATTTTCTTCTTCTGCTGCCAGTAAATGGTAAAATATGTTGCAGTTCCGTTTGAAAGACCGTGTCTCCGCACATAGCGTGTCAGCAGATACAGTCAAGATAAGAGCACACCTTTTACTTAGGATTTCCAAGCAAACTTCATTCAAATGTTGTGGTTAGACCAATCAGGAGTAAAAGACTGGAGCTTTGCATTGCAGAAACAAATGCTTTTCCAGCACACACACAGTGAGCACACGTCACACGTATGGAAATATTCTGAAAAAGACCCAGCAGTAGATCTGATGATAAACTGAGTGAAAACAGGAGATGGTCTAGGTCGGTCTTGTCACTTTTATTCCAATTAACCTTAGTTATTGGCTGTTTGAAGGCCATCACTGATGAAAAGGATCCATAAGTGTAACAGTGCACTAGATTTTTTTTTTTTAAACATTTAATCCATCGATTCTTTTTTATTTTGTCAGTGTCTTGTCCAAATCCAATGTGGTTAAATCGGCTTGATGAACAAGCAGATTGGTGGAACAGTATCATCTCCCAAAGGATATACATTTTTTATCCATTTAAAACATTTTTTTTACCCAGGTTTTGGATTTTTGAAATATGGCACTTGCACATAGAGCAAAATTGTCAATTGCTAGAATCTGAAACTGAGGCTTTGCTCAGTTTATGGCTTGGTTTTCCTTTTGTCTTTATGATACCTATTATCCCAGGACCAGAAAATGACAAGTGACATCCTCTAGTTAAAAGGCCAGCTGTAACAGAAGTCCATCAATAGAGCGAGATGGATGACGCTGCTGATACAGACACTAGGGGCTTTCCTTTGTTTGGAGTGTTACAGACTTCTTTACACGTTCTAAATGTCACCCGTTTCATCACTGCCACCCTTTGATTACTTCTTGCTTATTAGTCCTTTATCCAGAAGGCCATAACTCTTCAGTCGAGTGTCATTATTTTGAGTGCGACATTAAGAGAATCAATATTTTGACACCTTGCCTTCCCAATGAAGGTAATTGAAGTCACAGGTATAGAGGATAATCGAGTTGTGGGAGGACATGATTGACAGGTAATAGGATAAGAACTCTCCAAGCTCCAAGGCTCTGACATTGTTCCAGAAACTATTCTGAACTTCATGAAAAATGGATTTTAGTTGGTGGGGTTGAGATGGTTTGTTCATACACTTCTCACTATATGAGTTTTGACATTAGGACCATTTTTCAAAATAGAGTTTGAGCCCTACTTTCAGTTAGTTTATTGATATATTATCACTATTTTGTGTTCATTTGATGTTTTCATTATTTTTTTCTCAATGTTTGCTTTGTCTTTGAATGTACATTTTTATTTAATCACACAGTATAGGAAAAGAGGCATGCTAGTTATTAACAGTACAAATGCTGATACAAAAAAGATTCAGATGTAAAAAAAAAAAAATATATCATGACTAATAACTGATATACAATGGATTCAACACATTCTTGACCAGAATTGCAGATTTATTAGCACAACTTGCACAGTGGCAAGCCTGGCAAGGGTAAAATGAAATTATATATTATTTAAAACATCGGATCATACAGACATAGCCTTTAACAAAAAAACAAACAAAAAACACATGTTGGCATTAGTCTCAAATTAATTATTATTATTTAGCCTTTATTTAACAAGACAGTATAGAGCAGACAGGAAAACAGAGAAAGAGTATCAGGAGTGACATGCAGTCCCAGATCGGATCAAAGCCAAGTCCTGACAGCCTGTCAGCATATGGGTCAACCAAGCTCAACCAAGTGAGCTGTAGCAGCACCCTTTAAGATTTTTTTTGTATTTGTGGGTAGCTTCAAAATCTACCCAAACATTTGCTAACTAATTAAACTGACATTTATTCCATGACATCTTGATATTTCTGACCTTAGCTGATAATACGTTTTGGTAACTTTTGGCTAACCACTAGGATACAATAAATGTCAAATGCATGTCAAGCATCCCACATGATATCTGGAGCGAACATTAACTAAGCTAATAGCAAGCGGTCAGCAGTATGCAGGTATGTAACGCAGTACTTTGTCACTTAACAACAAACAGGTCAAGAGAGTTAATGATAACTGAAAAGCTCAGCGGACAATGCCATAGATATATTTCAGGCTGTAAAATGATATTTTAATGGTGGGCAGAGCAGTAGCTTTCTAATTTTTTCAGGGTTTTTTCCTTCATATTTCTGCAAAGGGATAGGTCCATAATGAAAAATGCAGAATTCAAAAGCTTCACTTCATGTCTTTAGTTAGCAGGAGTGTGCACGCACAGAGCTGATCAACATCTCAAATCAAATTTAAATTATTTTTCTTCTTTGACTTCTCTCTCGCCTGGTGTCTGTAATATGTCTGTCAAAATCCAGCTATTAATGGGATTTAGGTCTGACGTGTAACTTTTTCTTCAGATTACCCAGCCCTAGATTGTACAGTACATATTTTGGATAAACCCCGAAGTCTGTTGGGCTTGTTAGAAGGTGCCCCCAACTTCAAAACCCAAACTATTCTTCATCTTTGTCTGCTGGAAGATTTTGCATTTGTATCAGAAGATATTGATTACATGCATTATTGAAAAGAACAAGCTGTGTCAGTTTTAATAAATTTGTGCACTGTTAGTTGATCACCCACAGAACAGGGCACTCCCATCTTTTTTTTTTTAAATTGTGACCTCATGCTAACTCTCATTGCTTAGTAAATCTGACCCTTTTGATCAAAACAGAGGCATGGAAGAAAAAGAGAAAAAACAGAAAGGGAGGGCATCTACAAAAACCGACTGCTTCTGCTTAACTGAGACCGAAACTCTTCAATACACATTGTGACTTCCACAATCACATACACAGCCTGGTTTACAAATAACTCTCTGTCATCTGGCAACTACAAGTGGTGCCTTGATCATATCATTGTTGGAGCATAAAGAGCTCATACTGGTCCTCCGCCTCCATGTTGACTCACGAAGTCACCTCACTTATTACCTAGCAGCACCTGCTTCTCTGGAGGCATCTTGCAGCAGGCACTATTCCTCATCTGTGGCAGTCGGTGAGATTTAATATAAATGATTCATGAACACACACTAGTAGGGTTTAGTTTTAAAAAATGAACAGGCTTGGCTTGACATATTCATCATGTATTCCATACTACTTTAGATGCTGTAATAAGTACAACGACCCTACTGACATGAAAGTCTAATATGAGCCTGCATATTCAGCTAGAGTGCATGCTGCAATGATTAGTATGTTATTATCTTCGTATAAATCATTCTCCAACTCAATTATTGATTACTTTTAAATGCCTTTTTTAAACTAACTTATTTTTAAAGTTGAGGTTATCTATCTGCACACTGATGCGGTACTTGATCCTGTTGCCTCAAAACACAAAGGTTTGGATCTTCCAGCCAGCTTGGGTCTTTCTGAGAGTAGTTTGCATGTTCCCATAGTCCAAAGACATGCATGTTAGGTTACTTAGTTATTCTAAAATTGACCATAGACTGGCGACCTGTCCAGGTTGTTCCCTGTATCTTGCCCTGTGACAGCTGGAATAGGGTCCCAGATGACCCTGAGTTGGATAAGTGGAAGAAAATGGATGGATGGTTATCTGAATATCTGCCTTTGCACCTAAATAGTTGCTCCATTAACATCATTCTGATTTTCTATTATGAATTACTTTTTTTTTCTTTTTTTAGTTAGTAACATTAGGAGGAGGTGGTGAGGTTACAGAGAAGCATCCAGAACTGTTGAGCGTCAGAAGTTTGTTAATCAAATGCTTTTTTGTTCTTTTTACTGGTGTCACGACGGTTGGGCTTATCTCGTTTTTCCAGCGTCAAGCTTAATCTTATCTGAAGCTGTAGTGATGCAGTTATATGCTGAAGTGCTTACAGCACAGGGCTACACAGAGTTATGTGAAAAGCTATGTCTCATACCTATATGCCTGAGTAATGCACTTTCTCATTATGTGTAGGTTAGACTAATTTCTCAAGTTCATTTTTTTCTGGAAAATCCAAGATCCATGTTTAGAGGAGACGTCTCTTCTAACCTCTCAGCAAATTCATCAACTTAGACAGATGCTGCAGTTCTTATTTTTCTTTTTTTTAAAATCTTTCCTTCTTTATGTGCCTGCACCTAGAAAAAAAATAAAAAATAAATACTGTACTTCAGGTCTGAGCGCTGCACCAGACCACACCTGGACCGCTAGATCGTGTTTTGTTGAAAGCTACAAACAGCTAAGTCATCAAAGAATCCTGATTCGAGTTGGCAGTCAAACAAAACACATTTCATTCCAGTGACTTAAGTTAGACTTGAGGTGGCCTTGACTGGGCTTATTCCCAAGTGCACAAAAAAAAGAAAACTTTCATGTGGAAGGCATACACCTCGCTATTACAAGTAATGCTTTCCCCATCTCTTTCTTACACACACACAGAGCATAAAGTGTTTATGACCTTGTGTTTTAGAGGTCACATTCAGACTTTTATTCATTACTCTGTCATGTCAAATGAGTCTATCAGCTTTCCCCATGCCATGTATTTATGTGACTGAGGTTGTTAAACAAAAATGCGGTGAAAGGTGCTGACCATGACCTTTGACCCAATAGAAACGTAGATACAAATGTCAAGCCAATAACTAGCTTCCTTCTCAAAGCAACCGATTGCCTAAACAGAAGCAGTTGCTGACAAGTAATTCATTGGCCACATTGAGCAAGAAAGGGGGAAAGACACGGATAAAACAAATGGGTTGCTTATTTGGGTCTCAATGCAAGCATTTTTAATGAAGCTTTTATTAGACTGTTGAAAATTACATTTTCTTTTCCACAATTAAGGGGAAGTTGTGCTTCCTTTTATCAAGGTTGCCCATCCAGTTTTAAAACCTAGAAACCTACTGAGCATTCAGATGAACAATTACTAGTTAGAACATAAGCACTTAAAGACCTTTAGATAGCAATAGTGCAATATATCCGCTTTCTGTGTTTCCAGTGTGACAACTGATAAACTAATTGTGCATAGACTATAATAACACATGGTAATATAATTAATAGACTCCAGATGTGGGAACAAGCAGGAAATCTTTTATATAACCTCTCTACCCAATTTCAGTTTATGAATGTGCTTGTTGCCAGATGATCATATTTCAAGTCTTTGAACCATGTCGTTTGAGGTATTTTAAGTGTTTTAAGGGTAAAACTGGAGGACCCTCATGTTTATTCCTTCTGTCTAGAGCTGGTTTTAAAATTCACCATGGGCAGAGGGCTAGGGGGCCCTAAGCAGGGAGTGAAGGGGCACTAACACCATGCTTTCTCCAGCTGGGAGAGTGGACCCAAGCCTGCAGGCCAGACGCACAATGTCTAATAAGTTCAATTCAAAGGGATTTATAGATTTTAACATTCAAATTTATAATGTCTGGTTTGCATTTGGGAGGTCAACTTTTTAAAAGTACGATTTCATAAATGCTCACGAGAAAAGAAAAGGAAGCCCATCCGGTCTTTAAGTCTGACGTAGCTGTTTCCAGGTCCAAACTCCGCTTCAGGTCCCCAAGTCAAATGAACACTGCGGCATCAATGAGGGTTGAAAAACTGTAGAAATTCTTTCATCTGTAATAAAATGATCAGTGTGGCTGCTCTACCAGGTGTAACAATTAAGTTTAAAATCCAGGCATCCATGAAAACGGAATTTATGAAATTTAACGGAGTTAGAAGTTAGCAGATAGTTTAGCTCACTAGTTTCCACTTAAGCATAATATACCATGTTCTGACTGAGGGATTTCTGAAAAATTAAGACGTACAGCTCTGCTATCACTTCCGACATAAATGAAGACAGGAAACTAAACAGCAGTGACGTTTTGTAGGGTTACTGAAGTTGAGCTAGGTGGTATATAATGGTGTGCTATGTGGTTGCTAGCTACAAAGCTATGGTTAGCATAATATGAACACAGCACAGTGAAGCTGGAGGATGAATGCTAACTTTTTTCCACTCGGTAAAAGTTAACACAAGGGTTCCCGGTGGTTAGGGACAAATGCAGTTGCATGGCAGGATGCTGTAAACGGACCAAACTTCAGTCAGGTGAACAACTGAGATAATCCATCCACAATACGAGGTTAGTCATTAATATACTGCTGCAGGGGCTGGGCTGTAGTTACATCATGAGGTTTTAAAAACTGAGCTTTAAAATGAATAGTGGTAATGAAAAGCAAGAGAGGCTGACAGTGATCACTGTCTTTTTTAGGGGCTTGTTCAGATTAAATAGAACAAGATACAAAGCATTAAAACATGTTAAAAACACAACAGCCTTAATAAACGCAGAGTAGTTTGGACCCAGAAGCAGGGTTCATCACGTCATCACTTAAAAACCGGATTGAGATGAGAAACACGACAGGACAGATTGTACTGTATCATAAATTAATACTCAGGGAGAAACTGGACTGTGGACAAGTCAAAAATATATAGCCATTCAAAATATGTTCAAATGATGTTTATTCAACTGTTATGCCACTAATGCAATTTCTATTTTGCGCATTTACCCATTCAACTGTTTTCAAGCAAATTTTTGTTTGCTTAGTGCAACTTAATAAATTAAATTGTCCCAATTTCTACTCTGCTTTCCCTTCTGAATTGTGATTACAATTTAGAGGGAAAGGTGTGGATTCAGTGGACGAATGGAACAAGGCCATACAATTTAACAGAGCCACAGTCGTACCCAAGTAAGCACCCCGCAACATATAACAGGCACAATATACTGTACAGACACAAGTACAGTACAGGAGGAGTATGGCTAGAATGGGTGTGGTATAAAATATGCATCATTATTTTGTTTTTGGAGCATAGACAATGTGGGCTTTTCAATATTTCATACAGTCTTGCTGAAATGAAAGTTAAACTCTGAAACCCAGATGTTAGGCTAATGAGCAATTCTTTGGTAAACACTCGAGATGCTCAAAGAATAGTAACACTAACATAATGCTGTGCTGGGTGGTGGCAGTTTGATACGGGTGGCGAAAACAGCGCTTTTCTTTGTTTTTGCTTTTCACTTGGTACAACAGACAAAATCTAACAAGCACATGTGCCATCTGGTACAGGCTGTAAAAACAGTTCTTCATGCTTTTCTCTCGAATTGCACATTTTGACCTGTGAATCTGGACCCAATAGCAGGACACGGAAATACAGTTATGGTTTAATTTGAGTCTGATTTATTGTAGTAAGCAAATAAACTGAGGAGGATGGCAGATGGCCTTGGGTGGCTGTCTGTAGCTGTAGACTGAACTTAATGTCTGGAGAGCGGGGGAGGAAGGTTTGATCCAGAGAGCTGGTGTGGTGAACTAGAGCAGGTAACAGAACACAGGAGAGATGGGTTACTTAAAGCTCAAAGTAAACAAAGTACAAAATTGAAAGTCAGCCATAGCCACAAGTCCTATGTGAAAAACTAAACATCTTGGAACCCAGTAGAGGAGAGAGTTGTCCAGCTGGGTCAGATGAGAAGATGCGCCTCAGGTGTGCAGTTTGATTGACCCACCCAGCATACACAGTCACAGCATATATCAGCCTGCTTCCCATTCATACACATATATTGTATATTCACACCTGGCAGCTGCTTCATACATCTGCTTTGTCTTTTGCAAGCTAGGAAACTCACATTTGACCATTCATGCTCAGTGATCATGCTAAAGGGAACGTTAAAAAAACTATACATATAGTATATATAGTTTTCTAGCTTTACTGTCTTCACTCAGTTCAACAGCAAATTTTCATTTGTGTTTCAAGGACTCTGTTTTCTGTTCAAGTATGCACTGTTTTAAATGACATTTTTCACATAATCACATGAAGGTTCAAATGTAATGTACACCTTTTTTTTTTTTTACTCAGACCAGTAATTGAAAAAAATAAATGTACCATAATGTGCAGATAAATAGCTGCAGGAGCACCAGTATTACAGAAGCAACAGTATTGAGGCAGCTATTGTCAGCTAAGACAAAAAAGATGATGGGATTTTTAATCTGTTATGGCAGTGGTACCTGGAGACTTGTCCATTTTGACTTAGCTTTTAATTAGAATTCTGGAATCTATTAACACACCTATGTTCTGTAGTGTCACAGTGAAGATGGTTTTAAATCTTACACTTTGGGAGTGGTGAACACAAAACATAAAAGTATGAGAGGCTAAAATGGATCTTATGGTGAGTCTTGTATACACCCTCTTTCAGTTCTAAGGATTTATGTATCAGGAGGTAATAAAAAAAAATAATAGTGCTTACCAGGTCCTAAAATTACCGAAATACAACCTCAGATGAACAGCAACACATGACCTTTTACACTGTGTCGTTAAATAAAGCCAAAGTCCAGAAGCAGTGTGTGAAAAACTAGGTGCACCACATGATTCAACAGCTTGTAGAACCACCTTTAGCAGCAACAACTTGAAGTAGTCATATTCTGTATGACTTTATCAGTCTTGCATCATTGTGGAGAACTTTTGGCCCACTCTTCTTCTACAACATTAATTCAGTTCATTGAGTTTAGTGGGCATTTAAGAGAGCTGTGCACAAACAAAGCCCTGGGCATTGATTGGGCCATTGCAGCACCTTGATTCTTTTCTTTTTCAGTCATTCTGATGTAGATTTGCAGCGGTATTTGGGATCATTGTCCTGTTGCATGACATCACTTTGGCCATGCTTTAGCTGTCTGACAGGAGTTCATGGTCAGTTCATTGACTGCAAGGTGCCCAGGTCTGTGACTGCAAAACGAGCCCAAATCATCACCCTTCCACCACCGTGCTTGACAGTTGGTATGAGGTGTTTGTGACATGCTGTGTTTGATTTTTTGCCAAACGTGGCGTTGTACATTTAGACAAACATCTCCACTTTGGTCTCATCTGTCCAAAGGTGATTGTTCCAGATGTCTTGTGGTTTGCTCAGATGCAACTTTGCAAACCTAAGCTGTGCTGCCATTTTCTTTTCAGAGAGAAGATGCTTTCTCTTGTCAGCCCTTCAAAACAAGCTAAATTTGTCCAGTCTTCTTCTAATTATACTGTCATAACCTTTAACATTTAACATACTGACTAAAGCTTGGAAAGTTAAGATGTAGCACTTGGGTTTTTTAGATAAGCATTGCATGGTTTGAATTTGCTGGGGTGTCCTCTTATGGGAATACTGGAAACAGTCTTGAATGCTTCCCATTTGTGAGTAAGCTTTCCCACTGTAGAATGATGGATTTGAACTTGTTTAGAAATGACCTTATAACCCTTCCTAGATTGATAGGCAGCAAAAATCTTTTTAAGGTTACAGCTGATGTCTTTCCTGGTTGGGATTATGATAACACACACCCTAATGCTCCAAACCAACAAACTGCCAAACGTCTGCTTTTAAAGAGGTAATGATAATCAAATAATTATCACCACATGGCTGCTACTTATCCTCTTAATTCCTATAGAAACATACTGTTTCTTTATTTTGGCTTAGATTTTGTTAAATCTATAATATGTTGTTAAACACAGTATAATATGTGATGCCTTGTTGTTCATCTGAGGTTGTATTTAAGTAATTTCAGAAGCTGATAGGGACCAGATGTTTTTTTTTTATTATGTCCCAATACATAAAACTGTACAACTGAAAGAGGGTTTACTTTCTTTTTCACACTGTGCTTTTCAAAATGAAATAGTAAATGACTTAAGGTACTGAGTACAACATGCTTTGATATTATTTTTGAATCATTGCATCTTTGCTTAATTAAGTAAAGTAAAAGCAAAACTGTGATGATCTGCTTGTAAAAACATATAAACTAAAATCTAACAGGAAAAACATCCAAATCACATAGCGTACTATTTGAACTATCACACAGTAGCATGGTGGGGTTTAAGACTGTTTTTCTACTGTGACGTGGACACGCGGTGCCTATAGTCCATAGGGAACAATAACATAGTCATCACCTCTGACACATATGTTTATTCAGCCCAAATGCTTTCCACAAATGTCTGAAACTAAGATTTATATATGTGCGTGCTTTCATCTTCGCATGTGCATGTGCATGTACCACTCTGTTTCTTTAGTTACGGGGAAGAGTGAAGACAAATAAGACAGAGGCGTGTTACTTTTGAATGAATACATGCGAATATTGGGTTATATGATTTAGTGGCTTTAATTTTCATGGCATCATCCAGTACTTAAGTGTTCAAAAACCATCCACGAAATTCTACCCACACCAGTAATTAACAGTTTTATTTATTGGCACTTACTAATGTATTCCACCATGTCCTAGCTTTATCTACTTTTTTCAGAGAGCTAGGGATGTGGTGTGGCCTAGCAGTATTAAGTAACACCTTGTACTGTCTGCTAAAAACATGACCCCAGAGTGCAGTAGGTTGGCTCCATGGGGGAAAATACAGACACGGAAACCATTCAGCTTCTTTCCCTTCAGAAAGGACCCCTTCATGTGTCGAAGGCTCTGTAAAAGGGACAGTAAATGTCTCTTGGCTTGTTTACCTGCACGTAAGTGCACCTATAAAACAATGGGGATGTAGTTTTAGTAAGGTGAGCAAGCGAACTGCTGAGGTTTTAGGAGAAAGTACGCATTCATGTTCCTTGTTCAGCCCTTCAGATTAAAGTTCCTGCAAATGGCATTTGTTTTGTTCTCCAAAGAAAAATGAGGTGCTATCATGCTACTGCATCTACAAGTCTAATTAAGTGTTTCACTCAAAGTAATTTGACTTGTAAATTGATAAATAAATGTGCAAGTGTTTCTTTCTGACTTGTGGGAAGCTAGGGAATAAAGGAGTTCTGCTAAGAGATGACAAAATGGTTTATAAATAGGTTTGGAGGAGTTGTCTCTCTCTCCCCCCCCCCCCCCCCCCCCCCCCCCCCCCCCCAC
>VVHJ01065213.1:25027-54789 GCA_015107715.1 Tylochromis polylepis
ACTTTTATCTCTCTCCCCCCCCCCCCCCCCATCATCTAATAAATGCAACATTTTGTTCTACCGTTTTAAAATGAGTCCATGTTTTCTTATTCTTTCCTTCAGCTTTCCTGTTCCTGCCTCCAGGTGTAAATCATGTTTAATCTGTAAAACTTATATATATATATATATATATATATATATATATGATGCAGAGCATTGCTAGACAGCTTTACAGTTTAAAAAAATATAGTTCAAAAGGCACGATACACAGACAAACCCCACTATAATGAGTAGAAATGGGAACCTAGGGGGCATTTAGAGTTCACTTCAACACTCCAATTCATGTTGCGTCAACCCTCCGCTGGTTTATTTCTTCATGTCACTTTCTCAAGCTCCATCCTCATGCTTGTCGTTACGATTTGACGAATCCTCTTATTATCTGCGATGTATTTCAAAAATTTCTCACCGTGCACAAACCTTTTCTGATGTAACCAGCTTCTGACATTGTTTCATGACTCAGAGTCTCAGCATAAACACTGACAATGCATTCCATAAATAACTGGCTTAAACTATGAATTACCACACAAACAGTGTAGCTGCTGAGCATTCAACTGTATATCACAATATTTCTGAAAAACCTCTAACTCTGCTAGCGTGCAAAGGGACTCCGTTTTGTGTCTCTAAATTAGATAGATATAAGTTCTAAAGAATGAAAGGACAGAAAACAACAAGAAAAGAAAAAAGATGGTGCCCCTGGTATTATCACTGTGGTATATAAGGGTCATTTTTAAGCAGAACATTCTGTGTGTGGGTTTCTCCTCTAACACCAACAAGCACGGGTGCTGCAGTCACAGCAACATTGTCATGCTTTTATGTGGTCAGGCATTACCATTGTATGGGCCTCAAATGCATTCTCTCTGGCTCTTAATGGGCCTGATGGTTTTATATTAAATGAAGAGAAGAGGGGCAGTTAGAAGCCACAAAACCTCAGTTTGGCTGGCTATCAGTCTGTTAAGTCATAATTATATACTTTTGTTTAGAAAGGCATGCTTTTGGGTGGGGCTTACTCCATCTATTGTTGCAACATCAATAAATCCTTGCAGTGCTTGCTAATGAACAATAATCCCCCACACCCTTCTTACTACTGTTTAATTGGTTAATTTATTGGTGAAATTTGATAGCCGGCCTGAGAGCTTATGAATAGTAGGATAATGATTGCTTTAATCCATCAAAAGCAGTTCCAAACTTTTGCTTTGTGTTTATATTAAAATGTAAACTCAGTGCTCAAAGCCTAGCCACTCTGTTCCTATTCATGACAGAACTGAAAGCAATTTCCACCGGGCCAGATGTGTGCCACTGAAGATTTATCCACTGACACACTCAGTCTAATCCTATACCTGCTAACCCACAGTTTAGCTGAAATGTTAATAGAAAACACACATAAAGGGTGGTTCCTTGGTGTACTGGTTAACACATTTGCCTGAAATATGAAAGAGCCTCAGTTCAAGGCCAGGAGGAGCTACAAACTCATTCTCAAGAGATCATAAGCTACCCTGCCTCAGTGTCCTTTCCTATGTCAAAATATACAGATCCAGCCACTGTGGCAACACTCCGGTAAATAATGGAGAAGCCAAAGGTAGCCTCTTCTCCTCATCATTATTAAAAAGTCATACTTATATTGGTTTAAGATATGGTTATTGAATACTCTCAAGTGAAAAAAAAAGTTTAAATGTAAGCAAAACCATTTTCTGTTAAATTAACATGAGACAACTATAAAGACTTGACATGAATCAAACATTTAAAAACAACATAAAAATTCAGGTTTATGTAAAAAATTAAAATAGTGTAGTTAGAGAGAATTAAGGTTGACTAAAAATTACTTTATTGTATACAACCAATATACATTTTTTTATGTTAATCAAACAGATTGTTTTTCATTGTATATTGAAATATCAACTTTTTTCAGTAATACCACATTTTCTCCTTTTTTATGTGGGGCACTGAGTATCTGTGGGATTGTTATCCATGAGAACATTGTTGTTACAGTTACAGAGACGTTTTTACCAGACAGTGAGATATAAAGAAAATTCAGCATTTTCAATTTATCTGTAGGGAAAATCCGACCTTAAATAAATTATTTACACTCAATTGCTAATGAGCAATTTAAAAAATGTCTTCAGTGCCATATTAAAGTTAGGTTACACATGCATTTACAGCCACAGCTATGTGTAGGTGGACTTTAACAGAAAAAGACTTGCCAACACGAAATAGGCAATACACAGATTTGAGTGTACTTTAATGCTGACAGTTAATTGATGGTTGTTTGGTTCTTGTTGGGTGCTCTTTACATTCTGATCTTTTTACTTGCAAAAATATCAATCTGGCAGCAATATCAGTTTTTGATCTTTGTGTATCTCTGCAGAAAAATCCCTTTCTATGTTTGGTTCTCCACTTTCCTCTATATTTATTTATTTTTCTTTCCCTCACTCCAAAAAGCTGATAATTATCTCACATTGGCATTGGAAGCTCATTAATACCTCGTCAGCATCCACAGAGAGAGCACGTATCATTGATTAGATTCTCACCAAGGGTAGACTGAGACCCCCGGACTCTGTTTGTTTCCATATCCCTGGCTCGACATTAATGAGATAGCGAAAGGCAGCAGGATTTTGCTGACTCCATCCATGCTCAGAAGATGTGAACCGGCCTTATAATTGCTAATTTACCCTTCCACACACCCAGCAAGTTTCCAAGATGCTATTGAGTCGCACCAGTAGGAAAACCCTGCCCTTAATATCTCTTCAAAGCAACAGAGAAATTCTGGAGGGAGGAAGATGACGTTTACTTTATGAAAAAAAACCAAACTGAGCTCCACAAGTTAGATCAAACAAAGTAAGCATTTTAGATATGCAAACGGGAAGTACAGATTGTTTATTTTGTTTTCATCAAATATTCCTTTACATGATAAAGTTTTCCAGTTGCAGACAGGCATAGGCTGAGACTAAAAAAAAAAGAACCATACTTTTAGGTCAGTACAAATTCCCTGCATTCCCTTAATGAAAATAGTTTGAGATTTAAGAAGATAGTCAGAGTAAATTTTTAAAATTGAACTGTCGGTTACCAGTTTAAAAAACAAAAATGGTAATATAATGACAACACCAAAATCTTTGCTGACAGCACTGGCTATGTCCAGCAAAGCAGGATTTGGCAGGTGGGCAAACCCTAAGCTCAGGTGTAGTGGGACAGCAGGGGGCCAACTACTTTTACAGCATATAGGGCCATGTTACATGATCCTTCATGGCTGCTTTCCAACCCTTAGCCAGTATAAAGGTGGAATTTGTCAAATGTTACTCACGATCAGCTTAAATTTAAACTGATGACTCTGTCTAGAAGCAAGCGTTTTTACTTAAAAACTATATTAAAATGCACCTGAACACGAATATTTGCCTTTATTTTGAAGCATTAACTAAATTACCTTTTACCTAAATTACCTATTATTTAATTTACTTAAAAATGAATTAAAACATTTCATGTAAACTTTAAATTTCTAGTTTATCAAATGACACTTGCTCAGCCTTTAACTCAGAAAAGAGTCTCTCATCTTCCTCTTATGTCCTCTCTTTCTTATATTTTTCTTTATCTCAGAGACTGAAATTATCGCACATGAACATTTTCTTCATCACCTGTAAAATACAGCCACTGTACTCTTAGGTACAGCACAGAAAAAAACCTTTATGTCTCATATATATTTAACTGTTGGAAAAAAAAAAGTTACTCCAGTTATGCGCACTCTGTACAGCTAGCGAGAAGCTGAAGTACTCCAAACACAACCTTGCATCTGAACTATGAACGCATCATAGGTATGAGGAAAAAGTATGTAAGCAGGCAGCATCATGTACTGACTTAATTGTCTCTGGGGCATCAGCTAAAAGGCCCATCAGACTGCAGCTCATAAAAATGTTAACCCTTGGCTGTATGAATCACACAAAAGCTGTATTACAGATGTTTTTTGTTTTGTTTTGTTTTTTAGAATTTCAATGAAAACAAACTTATTAAATTGAAAAAAAAATCCAGATGTGACAGAGAAAAAAATTCACAAGAGCAGGAAATGTTTTGAAAATTATGTCTTTATAAAATAGTTTTAAGCAAATGTGTTAAAAGTAGTTGAGCGTGCAATCTGTGTTTAACCATTTCTGTAAAACTCTGTAGACCTTACATACATTTTATGTATTGATTTGTCAGATGGAGGAAATTATAGAGCTAACTAATAGGTTTCAGTCATCCTTGTTTCTCAGTCCACCTCACAGTGTTAGCACGTACATGCTCACACACTCATACATTCTGCCCTGAAGCTGCACTATTTCCTCTCCCACTTTCTTACCCCAGCCTGACAGGATAAGATCCCCATCCTCCGTTTCTTTCTCACCCTCTTCTTCAATACTTCATCCACTCCTCAACACCACCACCTTCATCTGCATTTGTTCATCTATGTCTTATTTATCCATTCCTCTCAGATAAAGTCTCAGGGGATGAGAGACATCTGCTGCATGTACTTTGAAGATGCATTGCGTTGCTCAATTACGTGCGGGGCAAGTGTCTTGTTTGCATTCAGTGGCATGGAGAGTGCATCACTAACAGGTGGTGGGAAGAACATGCATGGCAGTCCGTTTGATAAATAAAATATATTATGCTAATGTCACCTAGGAAAGGGGGGAGATGTGACTATTAGTAAATTGGTTTGCACTGCATTCACAAGCAGACAGAGAATGAGGTGTGAGGAGATGGAGACTTCACACACAGACACACACATGCACAGGCACTAAAAACATACTGACCTACTGTGAAATATAAATATGTGTCCCCTTGTTATTCTAGGTGTGTGTCTTTGTTTACTTTCCTACAATAAGTAGATTTGCATTTGAATACATACTCAAAAGTGCTTATTTGTGGAAATAAATGTCAGTGAAGTGCACTGTTGATGGATTTGCTTGAGAAAAACCTATCGGGGTTTGACTGGTGCTAGCAGATGGAGTTTAGCTTCTTCTGTGGGTGTATCCCATTACCTTTCTCAAACCCTTAGTCTTGTGCTGGACAGAAGTTGGACATGGACTCTACCGTCAACCCAAATGAAAAATGTGTATTTAATGAGAAAAAAGGGGGTCTGGGAGTGGTGATGGTGATGATAGGGGGTAAAATTAATCATTGTCTTCAAATCTGTTACACATTCAGGCATGCAGACACATACAGAGACACACATTTAGACTCACGTGAGATAAAACACGAACACCACAGTTCAACTTCTCCTCAAGATGCACACACACTCAAAAACACAAAATCTGAGAAGTGACCTGAGGTCAAAGGTGTTCAGACCACAGGCCATCTCATCTGAAAAATAGGAGCCTTGCAATTCATCATGAGTTTCCAGCAGGCATTATCAGTCTTTTGTCTCGGACACTTGGATTGGTTTCACAATCAGAATGAAAATCAAAAATTGATCGGAAATGCAACACTAATTCTGTGGTAGCAATGATGGGGCTGTGGCATGTCATGTTAATAAATAATATGCCCAGTCATTTTTGTTCAGTAATAGCGACTAGGCTGGGGTTACTGGTACAAACAAGGGTTCAAATTGTTTGACTTTTGCACTCAAACAAAAAACATTGATTCTTGTAATTTGTTATTTTTTAACATTTTTTGGCGCGAGATTGCAGGATGAGGTTGGCATTTTGAGTTGTCAATCACAGTTCTAATGAGAAGGACACAGAGAGGTTAGGATGAGGTCAATACATGACAAACAAACAAGAGAGAAGGGGGTCTTCTGTTCTGCCGTGATACCTGCCTGCTAGTGGGAATCAGGCCCAGATGTGTTTTGGGTAACTCCCAGTGGAAGTGGTGACTTTAGGGGTCATGCTAGACAGCTTCATACCCTCTTCATTGCACACAGCTGTGCTTGCCATGCAGAAACCCCTCACCTTTGACACCCCAACCCCCCCTACCTTTGATAGGAATATTGGGTGATTGGCTACTTCACTCCCCTTTTCATTTCCTGCCGCTTCAGTTTTCACTTACAGCTTTACAAGTCTCCTGATGCCTCCCTGCTCATGTCTTAAAGGGATTTTCTGAACGATCAAGGAAGCGCCTACAACTTAAATGCGAATTCTGGACAGATTTGACACTAACATTAAATCAATAATGTCTGCACAGGAAAGCATTAAGTGTATGTAAGTCAGTCTTCAGTAGACAATAATGGGCTCTTAATCTGATACAAGTGTGATCTACTTTGTCTTTGAAATTAAAGGCTTGATATTGCCACAAAGGATAAATGAAAATTGCATTCCAATGATATCCAGTGGATATCAGTGCTAGACCATGGCTAGAGCATGGATAGCAAATGACATCAGTCATTGTAAACTGCAGCGAACTTCAACACAATAACAAACGATTTGCCACAACTAAGACAGAAATTAGAATTTGATGGTGTTTAGGGACAAAGAGTTGGTCTAATCACACAAAAGTCAAAATCCAAGCTTGGCAGCCCTTTTCTCATCCCCTAAACCTCAACAGTGGATCATTTTCACACAAGTAGGCCAGATTTTTATACTGGTGCAAAACCCTCATTTGGTGTCAGAAAATTACGGTTGGTATTTACCAAAGAAGCGCTTTCTTAGTTTTGCAAATAAAAGGCATAAGCACTGGTATTTTGTAGCTTGCTGTATTGCATATTTATTAGTAAAAGCTTTCCTGCAAATTGAGTTAAATTTTCACAGATGAAAAGTATGTCTTATTTCTTAATGTGGCTGTGATAGTTGGCATTTATTTAGAATGAAAGGGGGAGCGTTAGAGAGAACAAGGGCATTACTATAGCAGATGACTGACCCAAAGCTGTGAACGAGATGCCAAAGCTTTGGCTATGTCCTATAACTCTTCAATGAATCCTCATGCTGCATGTCCACGTAATTCTAATTCTCAGTAACATGGTTATTTTGATAAAACAAAGCACAATTTAACTGAACTGAACATAGAAGGAGGGGCAATAATCCCAAAACAAGATGCAAGAACACAGTGTATACAAGGATACACTGTGTTCTGCAGGCAGCCATGCTATTTTTTTTTTTACAGTGAGCTGATGTGTTTGTAGTATTTTAGTATCAGTTACATCTCTATACAGAGATCAGATCTGTTTCAAACCAAACTGAAATATCTCTCAAAATGCAATCAGACTGATCTGAAATGTTTTAGATTGTATCTTTATAGATGTGACAAAATAACAGCGGCAAAATAACCAAGCGACATCAGTACATTCGTTCATCTTCTTGTGTTTTTATTGTCACCCTCATTAACCTGCGGTCTCACTTCTCACGTTTATTCTTAGTGCTGATTGGTTGCTGAATGCTTGCTATACAAATATGAACCCAGAGAAGGATTTCAACAAAGAATGGGGGTTTCGCAAGTGGCGTCTTCCTCCCTTTATCTTAGCTTCTTATTTTTCTGTTGCTTTTACAGTTAGAGATTGAGTTGGAGTTAAGGGCAGTCCTGCTTTTGGTTTTGTTTCTGTTAATCTTGTTTACTCTTTTGTTAGTTTTAACCGGGGCCCCCATCACTTCTGTTTCTGTTTGTTTCTCATAAGTGATCACACTCTCATTAATAAAAGACTGTTGAATGACATCTTATTTGTTAGGTTACTTTGAGCCATAAATATAAGGACTATATGTGGGTCCCCAAACAGAGGAATTGGTCAAGATCTGAAAGTAAATGATGTTTCGTGTTCTTCCATACATCGTCCATGTCTGTTTTAACGTGCTGATATCAGGTTTCTACAGCAGAATAGTTTGCAATAATGCAGCCCTCCAGTAGTTGGATCCTCTGTTTCACCTGAGCTGTAAGATTTATCTGTAGAATGGCTGACTCAGCCTACGAGAAAGCACGCTGTCCCCAGCATAAGACAAGTTTGCCTTATGTCAAAAACATATTGATTCTCCTTAAGCTTCCTCTCGCTGATGCTGTTTCCAGAGAGAAATGCAACTGTTAATGCCTGTGCTTACACTTTACTTTGGCTCATTTTTGACTTGCATTTTTGTGCTACTCTTAAGAGAATGCTGGACATTATTGAAATTAAACCAAACCAAAGATTTGGGTTTGTGTCCACTGGATTCCCTTTTTTGGAATATTAATGTGTCCTCAGTTGAAGTTTCTTTAGGTATATGCAACTTCTTGGTTTATTAAAAGATAATAGTTTGATTTCAAGTTTAATTTTTCACAGGGCAACTAATCTCCAGTCTTCGGCATGCTTGTCCTCCACGCTCTTGCTTAGCACAGGGATGATTCTGCCCCTTCTAAAAACAAAAAAGATTAGACATTTTATTTATATTTAAGAATCAACAGTGGACATTCAAAAATCAACCACTTTTATCGTTTTTTCTTATAATCTCCTTATAATTTTTTTCTTTCTTTTTTTTTCTTTAGCATTAATAGATAAATAAACAATAAATCATACAGCTCCCCCTGCTTCCTCAAGTTTATTTACAAATGTGATCCTGGTTCTGAAGCTGATATAATATTAGAGTCTGTCATCCTTCACATTTTTATAAATCCTAACCCCAAGCTGGGTCTGTACTCAGCAGCTGGGTACATACCCATAAAAAATAACACACATGTCACAAAAGTTGCTTGAAGTTTTATCACAAATTAGTTAAAATGTGTCATTCAGATGGAATGGAGTGAGCTTCTTTTACAGCTTTCCTCTCTGAGACTATATAAAAATAACCCTTTTTACTTTTAGAAACCTCTCCTCGTTATAAACACGCCTCCTTTAGTGAAATGGAAGGATGGGGATTTAGGCTGCCACAGATGATGGATGGATGCTGTGGTGTAGATGAGGTGAGATGTGAGACGTTCGCTCACTTTTCCTTTTTGTCTCTTCTGAGGCCAAATGAAGATTAAGGAGGCTGCCTTTTAAACTCTCTGCCTTTGTGCTTCATCCCGTTTGAGGCTGGGTTCAGTTGTCTCTTAGATGCCTGGGACAAATCCATTAGCTCTGCTGTATCTCAGCTCCTGCAGGCGTCACCTTAGTTGGTGTCACTCTGGAAGCGACTGAGGGAGACAGACACAGATAGACTTAAAGACACAGAGACAGAAAGGTTAGCAAGAGTTAATTAAAAATACCATCATGCACAGAGCAGCTGACCGCTGAAACTAAGATTACCTGCATGAGCTTTGTCTTTAATATTGACATAAAATTATAAATGACCAAGAACACATGAGATAAAAGGAATATATAAGAAATCTTTGGATAATATCAGCTTTTAAACAGTTAATAGCTGCTAATATAGACACCTGACCTAAAGCAAACACAGGCTTTAAGCCTGACTATCATGCATACAAAATCAGTAAAAGTAAGCTAACGCTGCTATGTAATCCTACATATGTGCGCTGAGAAAACAGAAGATGTGTTCTGTCTTTTATAGCAGATCATACCCTCTCTACCAGTACACTGGAAAATTAGAGTTCACTTTAGAATAATGGTAGTGTCAGAAGTTAGTGAGTTGCCGAGGACTGTGATTGAAACCCTAGGTGCTGCAAAATGGTCACAGAGCTAAAGTAGTCTTTGCTTTTCTTGAAAATCACAGCTGTATAAATGGAAAAGACTTGTAAGTCTATAACAATGCTCTCCACACAAGAAAGGGAAATGGACTCGGTTAATAGTTAACTCTTAGCTGTACAATATAACATGGCTATTAATTGTCTTCTGCCAGTAAAACAAAAATATTTTCATTAGGCTTTAAATAAACCTAGACTTTTGCCAATAATGGTTGTTTTACTTTGTTGTGGCAGCCTGCTAGTATCATGATAATGAATAGGATGTGTCAGAAGAGAGAAAAACAGGGGAAACATCTGAGACATCAACCGGAAATTCTGATTCTTGCAAATCACCTTCTCCCCTCCCTTGACCACCTCTGTCAGAATAAGGAAACGGTGACAGCGAGGTCTTGACTTGTTCAAAAGAATGTATCACAGCTCTGCAATAGAACAAAAAGCACGATGTAAGACTGGGGTCAGACTGGCAGTATATATGTATTGCTACATTACCATAGACTGGCAGTGGAAATGTAATATTTTATATATAAATCAATATTTATATAAAGCAAAATAAAAGAATATATCTGATTTATGGAGTTAATCGTTTTCTGAGATGTTTAAAAAGTTAAACCATGTCCTGCAGTTCTATGGAAATAACATGCACCATATATTACTTAACTGAACAAAATGTGCACTTGATTTCTTATTATCATTTATTAAAAAACTATAATAATCATCATCATCATCATAAAATAATAACAATAATAATGAAATGGAAAAAAATAAACCCTTGTTATGCAGAAAAAAATAACTGTAAACGGTTAATAGAACTGTATAATTTTACCAGATGTTGTATGAAATACGTGCAAGTCTATCTTGATGTAGTAAACTCCAGCTGGTTCTCCAAACAGATTAACACAAATATTAAAACACAACTTGACCCAGGCCTGAAGTTAGAACTTAAAAAAAGAAAGAAAAAAAAGAAGAACAACAAAAACCTACAGCACATCTCCAGCATGTCAGTAAAAGAAAGATTGTCATAACAAAGTAAGTATGTTGCCGTACACCTCACTCAGTGGACCCTTGTGCTTCAGTTCCATGATAGTTTTAGACAAATAGTGACCTAATATTTTAACTGCATAATAGAGTTGTAGTTGGCAGTGAGAATATTGTCTTTGTGCTAAATAAAACTGGCACTGAGGGCACATCAAATACAACAGTCGGGTCTTTCAAAATGAGAATTAACAATGGTTTTTGACAGTTACAACCTTCTACGTCATGGGAACATACAGAAGAAAAAACAATTCTTGATGACCAATTAGTCATATATGTAACTGTTTCCCCCTGCCTGGCGCCTCAAAATTGCATTTGCAAATACTGCATTTGTTTAATAGTGACATATATAGAGAGGGGTTTTTTTGCAAAAATTTGAGCGCCAAAGGTCAGATTTGGGTCATTGAGACAGTTACCATTTTTTTTTTCTCTTTAAACAGTTTCTGTAGTTTCAAAGAGCTGTGTTTCAGTATCTGTCTCCCTGAAATCTAATCATCCTGACCCAAAGAGCACCCCTCGGTTTGTTCATAAATCCACTCCTTAAATCAGTGATCATCTTTAACCACTGGTAATGGCAAGATTATGGCATCCTATGATGGCAGGAATGATTGCATACTTTTTCTAATTCATTGTGCTTACTGTATATGCCACTGGCCCACCGGGACTGTGAGAGTATAGGGAAACCTGCTTTTCTCTCATCGCTTTAAGGAAGCTGAATGATGGAATTACCAGAGTCACCGTAATCAGGACCAAATTCAGTTATTTAAATCCGTCATTAAGATGTTCTTGTTGAGCACTTAAACAGACTGCAATGGTAACTTTATGATACAATTTTCCAAAAGTGCTTTGTTCCCCATTGAAATTCTAATAAGATTAAAAGAAGCTTTCGGGAGTATATGATTATCCACTCAAATGTGCAGTAATTCTCACAATCATGCAATCACTCCTATTTTTTTTTTTTTTTGCTAACAAGAAAGTGCAAAAACTGTCTCAACTAGAATCGTAAGACTGCCTCAACCAACAGTTTCATTCTCCCACACTCTTACTCGCTGATTCATATACTGACAATGTTTCCACTGACTGCATTTCCTCCCACTAGAAGATTCATGTTTCATGCATAGGTACCGTTTCTGCCGACAGAGTTCTCTGTATTACCTTCTCTTGTCCTGCTATGTGTGATATGCTAAAGTTACATGAGTATGTGTGCTCCACAGCCTGTCACAGATAAGCTCTGTGCTTCGCAACTTTTCGTGTTATCTCTTTTCTAACTCTGATGTCCAGTGTCTGATACGGTTTATTGATGTAGTCACGACACAGCCGTTCCCGTGATTGATACTTCCCTCAAAGCCTTCTGGGATGCCATGTTTTTACAGAAGGAAAAGGGTGAACAGTTTTGTTTCTCCAAATGAAAAACAAATGGAGCTGGATGGAAAATTGTAGAGAGATGGAACAAGATCACTACTTTTGTGGTTCCATGTCAACCACAAGGTCACATACCAGAAATCATGATCCCCCGCAGTGGAGCAAGCGTTTCGTTTCAACATCAGCACATTTTAGTCCTGTCAGTGTTGCCATAATCATTGAAACTGACCAGTTAAAAATGCTTGAGGGGCTGCTGCTGGCAAAAGCTGCCCTTGACATTCACAGTGCCATTTTTTTTTTTTTTTTATCTTAGAGAAAACAAAACAAACAAACAAAAAAAGGGGGTTGAAGCCATGAATGATAAGCCAAGATCCTGACATCCAGAAATGCTTCATAGATTCTGACTTTAGGTTGAAACTTGACCACAATGGCATGCTGTACTGTGGCATTTTTCATTGTACCCCAGAGACATTACACCAATTACCTCATTAAGTAATGTATCTTCCTAACTGAACTGGTCTGGTGAGGGAGACACGGGCAGAAAAAAGAAAAAGAAGAAAAAGAAAAGAAGGGAAAGGATACGAGACATCCATAAATAGAGGAGGGGTAGGGAGCTACAGTGAGGGAATGAGACTGTGTGTTGTATAATGAGTAAGCTATGGGCTCTTTTTCAAAGTATCCAAAACAGTGTTCAATAGCTACCAGATGGCCGAGGGAAAATACAGTCAGGGAACTTGATTACTTCTAAGCATTTTCTCTTAATCTCACTGAATCTGTGATGTTCCTAATACTACAAAGGCCGTATTTCTTTACAGTGCATTATAAATTGAGTGCATAAAAGCCATAATGAGTGCTATCAGGTATTTCTTATGAGCAGAGGGATTTATTGAAAGAAATAACAAAATATGGTGCATGCGAGCTTGTAGTGGGTATAATAATACCGCCGTTGTTCCACAGCTAAAAGTGTTAATATTTTAATACCTTGCATAATTTTGGTTTCTAGAGTACCCCATTGGGAAGATAAAACCACCTCACCCCCCAATGACAACTTCTTTGTCTTCTTAATATGCTGGGTAATGGAGGTGACGAAGGTTTCATCAGTCTGCTTTGCAAAAGCATTGAAGCATTGACAGCATTAACAGGTAATTTCCACTTCCTTAGTGTATGAGAGTGTGCCCAGGAAGCTAGGTTCAGGGCTTATGTCAGCCAATGACAAGAGTCAGAGAGATGAGGTCAGAAAGTCAGAAAATGCTGAATGATCTCTCTTGGGTGTCCCATATATGTCAACAGGGGTCCTGTATACCCAACACTTTGCTGATAGATCGCCACTCTGGCAGGGAAAATGTTTTAAAAGAAGTGCTGAGTTGTTGATGGAGACCACACCGCATAATTGACATATCTTCTCGACAAAAATGTCTACAGCTGAAAAGCAGGGGGAAGTGTTTGAGGAAATATCTCTCTTTAGATCTCCGGTTTGCTTTATGTTGTTGCGTACAGAGGGCAAAACATTTCTACACTGCTACAAGTGATCTGAACAGATATACAGACTTTCTAAATCGCGCTAAATTACCCAAAGTGCTTGCCTCGTTGTCTCGTCACAGAAAACGGCTATGTAGCGCTCCAGTTGTTTCTGGCTGCCAGGTTGGCGGTGTTGAGCAGTCTGCCTTCTACCTTGTGTTACAAACAAAAGTCAATTATGTCAATTAATCTGGCAGGAGAATGGAATGGCGATGGAGATTGTTTTGCTTGAGTCAAAATAAACACAGTCCTTTTCCTTTTGGCATTGCACAGATTACAGTTAATGAGTACAGGTCATTGCATTTTTGACTATTTTAGCAGGATAAATGTGCACATTTAGTAGATGGAGATCATGTTATGCATTAAGAGCTGGCAAGATATGCACGAAGCTTGTTTATACTCCGAGCCTTGAGCTCTCTTCGGGCATTATCAACTGCAGACAAAGTGAATGGGTGAAGACAGACATTAAGAATGAGTCGGTTACATATGGAGAGGATTGTATCTTCAAAGGGACAGAAACACATTTGGGTTCTAAGAAGAACACTTTTACAAGAATGGCATGTTTTAAATCATCCTCCAAGCGAGAAGAGCAAAAGAATCTAGTGCCATAAAAATAATATAAAATGATTTTTTTTTTTAAGATACATGAAGGAGATATGAACCATGCTTTAGAGAAACATTCCTCGGGCTGCTCAGGTGGTGGATTTCATTGGCTGGATTTCCACTGGTCTGTGCACTGTCCCAGTGAAAGCCAGGACCATTTGGTCTCAGTCTGTGCAGGTCATTGTAAGATACCCAGCTGGTGGTTTATTATCCGCTGCATTTGGTGAAGCACTCCTGTGAAACTCCTGAACTTGCATCCCTGTGATGTACAGTTGACAGTGAAGTCATATTTACTTATAGATGACCATGTAAAACACAGACATGGCACACACGATGAACCTGAGAAATGGATCAAAGATTTCAGTGACCAGGAATGTAGACTCATGGCTTCCAGATACCCCGAGTTTTTATTCTTTTTTTTTTTTTCTTTTGAGCATATGAAGTCTCTGTTCATGTGAAGAACTACAAAGAGAGAGTTGAGCTTTGACATTCATAAAATATTTACTTTATAGTACTGCCTTTTAGAGGGATTGCTCTCGCTGTAAGCCACTCATCATGAATTATTGACATTTGTCAGTGAGCTGAAACTTCATATTTCTGTCTCATTGTTTTCATATTCATATTTCAATATAAGCTCCTCTTACTGAAAAAAAAAGAATTCTCCTTCCTTTAATTCTGGCATGTTTCTTAGTAATGTGGCTTGTTGCCACTAACTGTCAATGAACAGTCTTAAAAGTCTGGCGCATCCTGCTAGCTGACCTAATCACCAGTTCACAGATAAAAAAATAAAATGAAGATGAGGGTTGAAGGGTTGAGCCAGAGGCAGAAAGATGTCAAAACCATGCTGATTGACAATGGACCTGTCCTGGTATTGACAAAATCAATATTGTCTCTTCTCACCAGATACTTTATTAGGTATTAGTACTGATTTGGACCCCCTATTCATTTTCAGAACTGCCTTCAACCTTGGATACCTTGGTTGTAACAAGTGGTTATTTAAGTTACTGTTGTCTTCCTGTCTGGCCATTCTTCTCTGACTTCTGAGATTAACAAAGCCTTCAGATTCAACAAGGTGCTGGAAACGATCCTCAGAGGTTTCGGTCCATATTGACATGAGAGAATCACAGTTGCTGGAGATTTGTTGGCTGCACATCCATGCTACAAATCTCCTGGTCCATCACATCCCAAAAAGGTGCTCTGTTGGATTGAGATCTGGTGACTGTGGACGCCATTTGAGTACAGTGAACCTGTTGTCATGTTCAAGAAACCAGTTTGACATGATTTGAGCTTTGGGACAACCATCAAAAGATGGGTACACTGTGGTCATAAAACGATTGACATGTGAAGCAACAATACTCAGGTAGACTGTGGTGTTTAAATTATGCTCATTAGGAATTGAGGGACTCAAAATGTTCCAAGAAAATATCCCCCACACTATTACACCACCACCAACAGCCTGAACGGTTGATACTAGTTAGGATGGATCCATGCTTTCATGTTTTTTATGCCAAATTCTGACTCTACCATCCAAATGTCACACTCATTAGACAAGGCAACATTTTTCCAGTCTTCTATTGTCCAATATTGGTGAGTCCATGCAAACTGTAGCTTGAGTTTCCTGTTTTTAGCTGGCAGAAGTAGCACAAGGTGTGGTCTTCTGCTGCTATAGTCCATCTGCTTCTAGGTTTGATTTGTTGTGCAGTCAGAGATGCATACCTTGGTTGTAACAAGTGGTGATTTAAGTTACTGTTGTCTTCCTGTCTGGCCATTCTTCTCTGACTTCTGAGATTAACAAAGCACTTTTGCCCAGAGAACTGCCACTAGCTGGGTATTTTCTCTCTTTTGGGCCATTCTAGATGATGGTTGAAAGATGTTTGTGTGGGAAAACCAGCAGCTGAAATAATCAGACCAGCTCATCTGACATCAGCAACCACATAAAGTCACTTAAATTACCATTTTCTACATGCCTAAATGTTTTAAGTTGCTGCCATGTGATTAGCAGATTAAATATGTGTGTTAATGAGCAGTTGACCAGGTGTACCTAAATATAGTGGTCAGTGAGTATATATTTGTACTGTACTTGTCTGGAAAAAGGTTCCTGCTGATTCACTGTAGAGTACTTTATGTGTTAAAATTATTCTAATACAGTCGCACCCTTCTGCGGCTGGGTCTGAATATTTTAAAAGATCCCCGATAAAGAAATCTGTTAAATAAGACTTCAATTCATGACCTTTGCTCTCCCACTCCGCACTGAACTCTCTCGACTTCTGAAAAAAGAGCCGCCAGTATCCTCAGCTGTTCCCGGGCCATCCGATAAGCTGATCCGGCAGGCTCATTCCTTCCTCCCCTACTCCTTGACCTCTCAGCTCTCAGTGTAATTGCCTCAGAGTTTGATGGACCAGTGTCTCTGAAGCAGATGATGTGTCTCTGCACCTTCTGATAACAGCTAGAAGGCCTGGTACTCCCTGACCTCCACAAAACCCTTTTAATGAACACGTTAGCGTTAGTGGTAAAAAGAAACAGTTTAGCCATCTGTTCAGGAAATAAAGCCTCTGTTAGTCAGCGCTACAAAACTCTGGTTTTCATTTCCACTTGTGGGATAACTAAGCTTTCCAACATGCACCTTTTAGCAACACTTATGGTGTATGGTTACTGTACGTGACTTGTTATTTGTAGATTTCTGCTTAATAAAGATGTCAGAATCCTCAACCTTTTTTTTTTTTGTTTGTTACCAAAAACTTCTGAAAGTCTGCCTTCCATTTTTAGAGAAGGTTTTCCTTTTCCAAACTGTAGGATGCCTGTCAGCCTTCTGCACCAATTGCATCTGGATTGAAATAATAACAGGATATTTATAATAGCATCTAAGTGACCAGCTTGAGTTAATTAGCAAACCAGATAATGCAACAAAATACATACAGCAGAAAGCTAATAAGTGCCCACAAGCGGAAAACATATTTGCAAAGAGAGCTGAATTTGATCCAGTTTCCAAATCAGAGCAGTTTTTATCTCATCAAACATATAATCCCAGACATTCAGGACTTCATTAAGAAAATGTAGATCTGCAGGATATCTTTAGGGAGCATATACTTACGTTTGGAAGGCCATTGAACAGATATAGACAGACTGATGGATGCTTTGGCGCTGAGTCATGAAATCTTCATGCAGAAAGGAGTTTACCCTGTCTGGCTTCAGGACTGCCCCTGAGCCACGGTGCTGACGGACAGGAAGGTGGATGATAAATGAAGATGTACGACTGCAGATGGACCATCAGATTAGTGGTTTGTTATATCTAATGTTTTGGTGTAATCAATCCCATTCATCTCCTCGCTGTCCCCCATTTGACAGTTAGATCTACTTGCCTTGAATGTAAAGCCCGGATGATGTCCAGGTACTCATGCTAAACTAAATCACGGTGCAGTCGTCTCTCTTTTGATCTCATTCTTAAATTTATTTGTTCTATAATAAAAGACAGCCAGTTCCACTGCTTGGTCACACATCTTTTGCTGATTATTTTCATCTTTTTGTTTTTTCCTTCTTCTAAATGGAACACCACATATTTGGAACATTTGCGTATCACCACGGTGCACTAAAGTCTTGCCAGTTCTGTTATTTCCGTTATTGAGTTAATTGCTAATAGGACAGTTAAAGTCTGCAGGACACAGCAGCTTTTGGATTTGAGAAGTAAAATGTGTAAGGCATATGTTGACAAGATTTTGGAGCCAGATAAGTTTGGAAAACAGCTGCAGCCACCTACAAGAATACATCCATAACTTTTTGCGTGGCTGCAGTCATTCGATGTTGGCGTAAATACCCAGACAAACACAAAATTAATTAAAATCTCAGACAGGAGCTTAAGTATCTGATCTTGAAACCTCTCCATTATAAACAATAACAACAGCCATAACACATTTTTCAGTTTAACTTAGTGCCTAATAAATGTAGCCTACTATTATTTTTACATCAGTTTTTCTTTGTCTTTTTTTTCTTCTTTGTCTTACGCAATTAAGGTCAACATGTAGGATTCCTTTCAACAAACTGAATTCTATCTCTGTGTTAAGTGGTCTAATAGAATGTGATGTAGGGTAATATATTTCATAAGCAAATGCTTCAGGGAAGGTTGAAATAAATAGAAAGCAAGAATGCAAAAAAGAAGGAAAAATCTGTTTTTCTAAAAGATAAGTCGCTTGTGCTTTCCCAAGGAGTGAGAAATCCACACGAAAACCAATTAGCTCCACACTTGGGGCTATGCCTTTGACTCTCTTGTCAGCGTTGTAGTTGCGGAGTGCAACAGTCCTACATCTGGCAGCCATGACAGGTAAAAGAAGAATAAAGCACTATTTCACAATCAGCACTAATGGGAATAAATGGCTTACCTGAGCAAGCTAACAGCAAACCACATCCTGCCAACAGCACCCAAAGTCCCCCAGTCAATCGTAGAAGCCTTAATGTGCATTTTGGAGAAGACAAGAGTGTCTCAAAGCAAAGTGAAATGTTTACGTTATGAAAATAACTTTTTTTGTTAAGTTGCTTAGTGTGCAGAAGTGGAAAGAAGAAAGGAGAAGCACCTTATACGTGACTGGGCCCACTAAGCTGGCGGGGGAGCTATAGAAAGACATGGCTGACAGTCTGAAAGCAGCTTCACAAAACTGTAGATGTGAGCAACTTTTTCCTGGCATGACTTCTGGGGAATTTGGTCAAAGTGGGCAACATATTTGGCTTAAATCATTCCAAAATCATTCCAGTTCCTTGAGTGAGATTAGCACAAGTACCAGTACTAATTAATAACACATGGAAGAGGAACTCAGTCACTGGGGTTTGGGAGTGCCATCCTTAGGTGATGACAATGTAAAACATCTTGCAGTGTTTTGTGGTGTGGGAAAACTCCCTGCAAACAATTCTGTCCACGACCCGAAAACCAAATGATTAGTTTTCTCTCTTTCTTTACCAAGAATTCCACTGAAGAACAAAATAAATAAGTATAAATAAATAAATAAATAAACAAGAAAGAAGGGATTGAAGTGGAATAAGCAATTCAGAAAGCAGAATTGCTCATACTGTGCATGCTCAATTTCCTGCTTCTCATTTATCTCCCGGACATTACAATCAACTCTGATCATTCTGCAGTATTTTATTTCCTCTTTTCATCTAAGTCCTATAGAATAATGATTGGAACCTGCAAAAACTGTAATTAGAGATGGTAGTTATTGTTCACTTGGCTGACCCAGTTGTTTTTGTTGCTGTCACTTCAAAGATTCATTGTTGTAATCATCAACTTTTGGGGTGGATCCACCCCACCTTTTGGCCATTTCCAGTCTTGTTTAACCCAGCCTTTTTGCTCTCATCTGCAGTTCTGTCCTTGTTGCGTTCCTGCTCGGTCATGGCTCTAAGTCTCTAAGTCCATCAGTCTTGTCATTCTTGGTCAGTTGGTGGCTCTGAGTCTCGTTATTCAGTGGCTCTATGTCAATAAATGAGCAACCAGATGAAACTTTGACTTTGGCTGTGGCTCTCCACTCTGTGGTCAAATCAGCAAATGCATGAAGGGGGATATTGTCACAATGTCATCATATTTGTCAGACTTGTTGTTCACAGAAACCTTGGCAATACACAGAAGGAATTTGTGAATGAAAACCAAGAGGAATAATTCAATAAGAAAAGTTCCTAAAGGATGATTCAGTCATGAATGTAGCATTTCTATAACAAGCACAATTAGAGGATTTCTAAATTCCTCTTCCTTAGTAAGATAGCAGTATTTTAATTGCTTCATGAGATGATGGGTACTTCATTGATAAATGAATTAGGTGTAATTTAAGTAAATTAGACAAGAAAGTCACTTTAATTTTGAATCTAATTGAATCCAGCTTATTCTGCAAAAACACACTTTGTTGCCTATTTTATCTGCCTTTAGAGATACCACTGGGAGCCCTCTTTTTTGCTTAGTAGAGTGAATAATTCTCTTCCATTGAATATTTCTACTCAACAAACTACTGTTGCTTCAGTGAAAGCATACAACAGAAGTAAGTGTTAGTAATATTTTTTATTAAAGTACGTATGAAGAAAGCAAAGTACTGAGCCTTTCTAGAACTTAAAAACAAAACAAAACAAAAAAGGCTCCAAATGTTGCTGTTTTTAAATATGTATGTTAAAGACATGCTTGTATTCTGTGGCATTCCCGATAACCTCTTGACTAAATCTATTACTGGAATGGTGCTGTCTTATTTTTTATTTTGCTCATCTGCAAGTTAAGCAGATCAGCGGACCTTAATGGCTGCTCTCATCAATAAATGGTTGCTAACTGTCTCGTAAATTGTTGTCAAATCGTATAGGGCGTGGTAATTAAGTTGCTTTAGCATGCTTGTAGTTGCTGCACCTCTGCAACTTGCTTTGCAATCAACTTTTAGCCCAACTTCCCCCTTTCACAATCTATGTGACTCAGTGAATATGGTCTCAGTATGCTGTTTCTCAGTCATTCATGTCATGTTAGTCTTCAGCACTTGAGTTGAAAGTAACTGGACTTTTTTCAGGCTCATGAGGACATGTCACTCCTTAGTTGGGAGGATTCCTCAGTCCTAAAAGCTGATGGAGAGTACCAGGTATTAAACCCATTTTGGGGCTGTGCCCTTGGAGTTTGTCCTGAGAGTTGTTGGTGTTGCGGTCACATGAGCCAAGGTGTGAACATCCTGAATAATTTCTTGAATCAAACAAATTTCCGTTGGAAGCCTTTAAACTTTCTTTTGAACCCATTTTTAACGAAAGAACTCGTTCATGACTCAGTAGTTAATAATTACTTGCCACTGTTAGGGTTAATAAGTTACAATGTAACTCATCAGATAAGGTTTTCGTTTAACATATTGTAAGTTTGCAATTAAAATAATACATAATAAGTACAGGTGCACCAATTACAAAGTGTGACCTGCTGATTCTTGCTGACTCTGGGTTTTGTTCTATAGCTATAACTGACAACAACTATAACTTTCATAATAAAAGAAATTATGAAAGCTTACATTTTTCACTAAACTGCAGTTACATGATCTTCTCTTACTGAAACAGCTGAAAATAAACTGCTCTGCTACTGGAAACAGGACCAAATAATTAATATTAATTAATTAATTAATTAATTAATTAAATAAATATACTTATAATAGAAAATGAGCTACTGTACACCCAGTGATCCAAAATATTTTATCCTACCAAACAAAAACAGGTGAAACTGATTTATTTAACAAAAAAATGTCAGGTAATCACATCTCTACAATTTTCCTTTTGCCTGATTTGATCCTTTTCTTCACACTGAGGATTATTCTGTGGCTGCGTTGTGGTTGGCTTTGAGCGCTGAATACTGTTAGCTTGAGTCACTTTGCCTTTGTTAGCTTCTTTAAAATCTCCATGTTCAGCTGGGTGAGGGTGATTTAAGTGTGTGATTATGTTTGTTTGTTTTGTTTCCAACGTGGTTTACTCTGACAAACTTTCACTTTCACAGTGAGGAGCTCCCATGCTAATGACATGTTAGGATGAGGTTGTGAATGTGTGTGTTACTATTTGTTTGTGCTGCTGTGCATGTGTTGCAGTTGCAATAAACAGACGAGCTTGTAAGTGGACTTATATGAGGCTGACTGGCTGGTCACCGGTCGGGGCTGAGAATCTCAAAACTGGCCAATTCCAGTCACTGCATCTCTAATCAGTTACGTTTTCAAATAAGTATCCCATTACTGAAGAAACGACAAAGGTATTTTATTAGTTGTCCGACATTTTCTTGGCAAAATAAACAAATTACATTAGACTATCTAAGTGACTCTATCACATCCAGATTAAAAAATATATATTAAAACTATTATGAGAAATAAACAGCAATGGTAGTAGGTCTTGGAGTTGGAGTAGGAGTTGCTGAGAAAATGAGTTGATGTAATGGATTTTTATCTCACGTACTCCCGTACCCCATCCTCCAGCCTTCAGCTGTTTCTGCTGTGTTAGCTGCAACAATCAAATCCACATGTGAGAGCTCTCAAAAGAAGGAGAAGGAGAGTATTTTGAGAGGAGGAGAAAAACACAGGATGGAGCACTATGAGAAAAGGAAAGACTGCTTGATAAAGAGATAGAGGGAGACTGGTTTTAGAGAGATACTGATGTATGAGTGTGTCTGATTAGAGAAGTGGGTGGAGGGCAAAAAGGGATAAAGATTTTGGAGAGGGAGAAGAAATACATGTGGGTGAGAGGGAGAAAAATGCCTTGCAAGAGGGGAGCTCTGTGAGGAATGAGTATAAAAAATGGGAGAGCGAGGGAAAGTGCTTGACAGGAGAGAGGGGGAGCTGGAGTACTATGACTGAGGCAACACTCGCTCTGCAGCTCAGAGTGTCCCAGTTTTTGATTCCTCGCAGAATGATATTTCTTATTAGCTGTTAATAAAGAGAAAAACCATCACTAATGCACCAAGGCATTTATTCATGCTTAACAATATAAGAAAAACTAAAACTGTGGAGTACTTATGTTGTAATGAACATATTGCCGTTGGCATCAGTTAGCAGTAATCTTTCCTCTAGTTGGGAACCAGTATAATAGCTAAGGGAAATTTGGCAAACTAGAATATATATAAAAAACATACACACAGAAAAGACATGTTGTATGTACAAAAAAAGAGAATATTAGAGAAAGCTAATACCTTTTCAAGACAAATAGGCAAATATTAATGAGAGCGGTGAATGACCTTCAGCTGTGCCAGACAGAATCACTACACCATATAGGCAACAATATCATTAATCATTAATCGAAAGCCACCAACAGATCTGGCTCAAACTTTTTCGATTGAATGCAGTCTGTGTTGCTGTTATAGACGTTTTCAGTGACAGTAAGATCTTGGTGAAGAGTAAGCCACTTTCCATGGGCAAAAATAATAAAGATACATGCACAAGGAATTCGTACTTAGATTATAATGCTGTACAAACATGTCAGTTATGTGATTTAGCTTCTGGCTATATTTAAATGTGCTTTACTCATCGTGTAAAACGCTTTGAGTGGTTGATAAGAATAGAATAGCACTATATAAATTTACTCCATTTACTGAATAGTAGTATGGACAGAGAGAAAAAAGAAGTATAAAGTAGCTGAAGTGAATGGTTTGAATTAGCTTTTCTTCTCCACACTTGATAAGTCTCTAATTCTGGCGATAGTAACTTTTTTTTCTCATAAAGTCCCATGTAACTGTAGAAGCGCCAGTATTTCCATAAAACTTTTAATTTTATTAGGAAGAAAGATTCAGTATGAACAGTTTCATGGCATTTTTCCCAGTAGGGAAAAAACAGGCATAGAGATAAGTGATCCAATACATATGGCTTGTATTGGGTTGAGTAGAACACACCAGTAGTTCACTTTTGTCATCAAAATGTGTAAAAGACAACAAATATGTTATCGTGTCATCTTATTTGGCACAATCAGTCCCTAAATAATGGAAAACATTGCATACTATAAGAAATTTGGACTTTAATCTAGTACCTGTGTTTCCTATGTTAAGCTACTACCTTTGCCTGGAAATTATGACCTAAGGGATTTGGGTGGCAAAATCATTGACGCCCTTTGTACAAGAACAGCTCATAAAGTCTCCTAAATTCACAAGCCTGTTACAGCAATAATTTGTCTTTCTAATAGATAGTAGATACCAAAACCATCCATTACAGGAGGCCATGAAGGAGGCTTTATCCACATTGAATGAAATCCAACTCTGGAAGTAGAACTTTAGTCTTTTCTTGGAAATGTTTGAAAGATACAAATGAGTACACTGTTTGGTTTTTGATAAGCAGTCTCTATCTTATCATGTCCCTTTTCCTGGAAGAGTGAGATATACTGCAGATGATGGATCACAGTTAATTTGAGTTTAAGAGTGTTAAGCCACCTAACTCCATTTTCACATGTATGCAAGATTAATGAGCGCTTACCCACCTCTGCACGGGGATTCATAATTTGTCAAAGAATCTACACTCAACTAATTCACTGATAATCTTATTCAGGCCAGTTTGAATAATCAGCTGTGTGCAGTAAAATATTCTTAGTATATCTTGTGGCACTAAACCTGCTTCTTCGAATATCAGTAATAATAATGATATTTATAGCCGGCTCTCTAAAATACAATAATAGATATATGTAACTTGAGAGGCAAGATAAAATTCTTATTATGGAGAGCTGGTTGTAAAAGAGGCCTTTCTTTCTTGTCGGTAAAAAGTACCATCTTTCTGACTGGTCAAAAAGACTGATGTCTGCTGAAAATAACCTCTTAGGTGTTGTGATTGTGTGGGAGAGTCTGGATCACTTAGAGCTAATCCATCTGAGAGTCATCTATGCTTTTCCCTCACTCACCTTTGGCCTTTCTCAAGCTCTCTGGTCCCAAATCCATTGCCGGTAAAGAAGTGAGGAGAGGAGGGGCCAAGGGCTGGAGTAAAAGGGGACGCTTTCCTCTGGATGTTTCCTGTAGTTTTGAATGTTCATAAACGTTTCCAAGCCTCAAGGTCTCGCAGGGGTTTTTCAGCAAACACTGCAGGGCGAGCACATGATTTGTTTCTGACTGACCACTAACAGAGAGAGGGACATTCCTTTATAGCCACTAGAGTCAAATGCTGTGAGAAACACTGAGTCAGAGGAGCAATGACATCACTTTAGCATCTAAGGAAACAAGAGCATTACTCTGTCATGCTGAGTGCCTCCTTTTTTATGTAAAGCATTTGGTTTGTTTAAATTTGGTGCTTAGGGACAATGGCTTTGGGAAATTAACACCAAATCTGTTCAAAAACAGAGTCCATAAATCTTTTCAAAAGGGGTTTTGATTGTTTACATCTAGTGGCAAAAAAGATAAGTGAGTGGTAAGGACTGCTGAACAGTTTGCAGTGGACAGAGGGAGGCTTTTAAATTAAGACCTGCTTCAACAGTTTTGAGGGAGCCCGTGCCAGTTGTGTGAGATGATATCCTGTCTAGGGCCACATCAGGCAGGAAGGGGAATGGGGAAGTTGGTATGCAGAGAGAGAGAGAGAGAGAGGTAGGTAGATAAAAGTTTCAGTGAGGGTTAGAGGACTAAACTGACCCTGCAGTCCACTCCTCCAGATCCAACCCTGCACCGACCCTCTTGTGCATTTGCAGGGAAAGCAAAAGTGGATTGGGAGCACTGGGGAGCGAAATGGTGTTGGGGGTTGACAATACAAAGTTCCGAGTGACACAGGACAACGTCTCCATTATTGCAGCAAAAAAGCAGCTGCTTCTAAATGTCCCCCACAGTAAACCCAGGAGACGATGGCTCATGGACCCTCGATAAGCCCTGCTGCGCTGCTACCACCCCAACCCCCATCCACACACACACACCACTGTCTCAACACTAGCCTCACAAACCAAACTTCCACTTCCTGCTATTAATTTATACAGACTTTTCTGCAACTTCCAGTCTTACCATTGCTGCAAAAAGTGCATTCAGGAGATGAGGTGCTCAGTAAACATTCCCTGCGGACCACCCTGGTTCTCCTCAGCTCTCCTCCTGAACTCCAGTGTCTTACACAAACAAACGAGCAGATTTAATGACAAAAGGGTTTCAGGATCTCTTCCACTCACTTTATCAGTGGATCAGATATTCATAAAGAGCCTGCAAATGTGTCATTGCAGGAGTTAAGGAATTTTTCTGATTATACGTGTGCATCCAGTGGTAGCCCGCAGTTACAAATATAATGGTGTTAATACACTGGCTTTAGTCATAAAGTGAGACTATGTTGATAGGTTATGTCTATAGAGGTGCCCTGGAAGCCTAATGGGAAGTGTGCCTTTGTTACATCCCCTAGTCCTCTCTATCCGTATGTAAAATCAGGAAATTATATGGAGTTTCAGTGAAGTCTTCCAGAGATGTATGCATTTCTTTAACATCTCTATGTTTAAACCTTAATGCTGGTTAAGGAATACTCCAAAAAGGGAAATATGCATATAAAACATTTTTTTCACGATCAGGAAGTGCATACGTATACATTTTCTAAAGATTCTGTGGATTTTGGTCCCTGTGCTGTATGCGAAAAAGAGATATGAAAGTTTCAGTGTTTAATTTCCAACTTTTTTTTCATTCCTTTCAGGAAGCTGTTTATTTTCAGGACCACTTTAGTATCCAAGTAGGATAGAGATCCTCTAGCATAAACCAGTGACATTAATAAAGATGGATGCTTGGGTTTATATTCCTCAACACTGATGACTTTTGTTGTTGATATCACACCTCCCCTAGGAATGCATACAGCATATATTTCAGCACATCTCTGAGATGAACACTTGTAGCTCAGCAAAGTGGAACCACTGACCTACTCGAAACTGTTTACTTAAATTAATCATCACCCAGGCAGTAAAGTTTGTGCTGTGAATACTGACTTGGACTATTATTTCTGGGCCACGGGTAAGAGAGAGGTTCCATTTATTGTTAGCAGTAGTAATACCATCACTGCTTTGGTATTTAAACATCATAGTAGTCTAAAGGGATCACACTTGAGAAAATAAATGTATTATTCACTAATGACTACATTTGCAATTCTCATTTATTTTGAATCTAAAATGTAATCAGGATTTCTAAATATTAACTGTAGCAGCTAATTTCCCAAGTTTAAAGTTGGCATTTCAAATTCCAAATAAACTCTCATTGTGTTTTGTTAAGTGATAAATAGATGATGTCTGCACGAACTTTCCCAGATACTGTACAGATTATGTGATATGAAAACCTGAAATACTGTGCAAAAGTCTCAAACCACTCCTCATTTCTTTATATTTTGCTAGGAAATGTGGAAATAGGTGCAGTGATGAAAATGAAGCATCCAAACACGCATGGAAGTACAGTATATAAGGAAAAGGCAAAGTTGCCTGGAACTCAATATTTGGTATGAGCATGTTTATTTTTCCTTTGTTAGAATTTCTTTAAATAGTTTTCAGGAATATTTCTCCAGGCTCATTGGAAGACATTTAAAGGTCCACTTTGGACAATAATGTTGAGGTCCAGGCTCTGGGGAGGCCAATCCATGTTCCACTGTGTGTCTTTATTGCATATGGGATCATTGTCATGCTGAAAAACTAAGCCATTGCCAGTCAGACAACTTTCAGATGGTATTGATTGGTGGACCATAATCTGACTTTTTTGTGTTCAGAATTCAGTCAGTCAATCAATGGTCAAATGCATCTCTCAGGTTCTCTGTCAAGTCTTTGCTGGATTTCTTACAAGTTCTTAAAAACATGACCTTCAGATACTGTTTATCTGCTGTAGATAGTTTTGGCATCCACTTGTGGAAGCATAATCTTGGTATATCTTGGACACTGTGACAAGATATGCCAGGTCTTTAGCTAATAGCACAGTGGGAATCACCTTGTTGGTGCAAACAACACAATATTAAGCCTGTCAAATCTTTAACATTTTTCATAGATTCAGCTAAAGAAATGGTCTGATGCATGTGTAGATGCAACACTGGTTCATCCCTTTATTTAGGTGCCTTTTTTGCTTCATTGATTCATTCATCAGCATTAGTGGTTAAAAAAACAAAAGACCAAGATCCAAAGAAATTTTTTTAAAGAGCTTCAGAAAGTCTGCTCAAGACCACTTTAACAATTACAGGAAGGTCTGGCATATTGGAACCAGATTTAAAGAAATGAGGGATAACTCTAGACTTTTGTACTGTATGGAAAACTGCTACTGCTACATTTTTAAGACTATGCAATTTGTTTAATAACTACATATTACATGTAACATGCTATGTAACAAGATTATGCTAAAACAGATCTAGGCTAATTTTGTGTGTTCCTAGAACTCATAAAAAAGTATACTTAGAATTTTTCCCCATTCACAGTCCCACTAGTTTAACCCCTTCTTCTCAGGTTCAGGTAGCGATATGAGTGCTGCTAATTTAACTCAACAAATCACAGATCAGTATGGTTACAGCATGGTTATGTCAGGAGCAATTACCTTTAAAAGCATTTGGTTAACAGGTGACAGAAGAAAGAGTGAAATCAAAGCATGTGATTTACGCAGGTTAAGACAACCTCAACCCATACAGGAAGTGGATACTGTTTTGTGACCAGCAATCCACGAGGCACCTACTACACTTAACCTCTTGAAATTTATGCGAGTGGCTGCTGTGAAATGTGAGTGTGAACGTTTCTACGGGAAGGCCAATTAAAGCTAATCAGAACACCCACAACAGGGGGAGTTAACAATGGTGTGAATATCACTTCACTCTACAGAGCTTAGCTGGCGGTCTAAGACCTTGCAAGTGAGCAAATTCACTTCTGTTCATTTTCATCACCTACTGAAGGAATGCAAGTGGGATACTCTCACAGAATCAGGTTTTAGCATTTATGCACAGGCACACAAATTTTTATACAAACTCTCTGGATTGCTTTTGGCCCAAGCTCACAGAAACACGACTTATTCAAATATGTTTTAATATGCATTTAATGGTATCACAATAATAAATGAAGGTTTGAGTCAATACTTCTTTTAATAATAAGCAACTACCCTTCCTAGAAAAACAATTTTCTAGTAAATGTTGAGGAAGTTGAGAATATGATAGCATTAGTGTGGTGAAGTCATCAAGGCACACACCATTATAATGTCTGAAAATATCATTTTTCTGTAGTTTCAGCCTCATTATGAACATATTCTCTGCTGTCTGAGACCATTTCAGGGCACAGTCAGTGTTGTATGCACACGTGGTCAATGCTAGCGGTGAGTAGTGATACTTTCCAGATTCTGACTGACTGCTGACACACCAGCAAAGCAAGGCAGCCACCCCGACCCCTCCTTCCGCCCCTCACACTCACACATAATCATGTAACCACAAACACAGACCCTTTTTCTGTCACATGTGTACACTAATTTTTACACATGCTGTCCTCAAAGGCACACACCCAGACGCCCGTGTCAAACTGTGCCAACGACAGTGGAAATATGAAACACATTTTTAAGGCATTCACCTTGTCCTCAAGTAGAAATTCATATGAAATGACCCCAACTTAAAGGCTTTTGAAAGAGGTGCAACAGTTTTGTGTTTTGTTTATCAGCAAAGGATACAACTAGACCCACTTTGAATGATTACAAACACCACAAAGCCGAGGCCACGGAAGGGCATCAGGCACCATTTGTAAGAGCAGTATTTCTAAAGGTGGGCTGGAGGTGGGGCTGTGTGTGAATACAATTATTATGTTATTATTGCATGGGCAAGATAGCACTAGGCTTTCACTTTGGTAATTGAATCCAAGAGAGTAGCTAATTGGTTTTCAAATGAAGCATTAAGAAACAAAACCAAGGACTAGCAATTAAAAAGTGTGTCCAGGTTCTCTGACTGCAAGAGTAGAGAATAAGTCACCAAAAAAAGGGACTGAAAAGAAACTGCTGCACTGAAGAGTCACTTTGTGATGAAAATTAAGATTAATAATCAAATACATTAAACAATGCTGATAATGTTGACAAAGACCAAGAAAACCTGAAATCAGTTACTTAGCTCGTTTACATGACTGGACAGAGAAGACCAAGTAAAATATGCTGAAACCCCCAAAGCGTTACAGCATTAAAACAGAAAAAAAAGTCCATCTGTCCAGCAGTCTTTGGTGTAGGAGCAATTGTGAGCTGCCTTTCACTAATCAAGTATGGCTGTGGATCGCCAGGCTTTTGATCCTAGCGCAGGCATTTACAA
>VVHJ01065218.1:19239-41179 GCA_015107715.1 Tylochromis polylepis
TGAAACCTTAATAGGTAATTACGACAACGCAACAATGAAATGTAATACCAAAGCAGTGAAAGCTACATCCTGTTATCATTTTTAAATCACTGTCACTAGCAACAAGTCTGTGACATAGATGCAGTAAGAGACAGGTGTGTGTGTGTGTGTGTGCGCACGTGTGTGTGTGTGTGTGCGTGTGTTTGTGTGTGTGTGTGTGTGTGACCACAGTCCAATTTTTTTTCCCTTCACAAAAGTTTTAATTTTAAATGTTTTCATTGAACTCTCTCTTTAAGTGCAGTGTGTACTAAGATGCTAAAGCTCGCGTTACTTAGAACACTGGTAAGCAACAGAAGACATCAGCAGCAATGACAGCAGCACGGGATCAGGAAGGAATGGTGTGTGGAGTTTGCAATGGTGAGGCAGACAAAAATCTAAATGTGAGCATGAGCGATACTGAGAGAAAGACTGCATATTTGACACACAGTGCAAAAATACTAGATGAAAGCGGAAGCATGTATTGAAATGAAATGAAAGCTCGAATATGGTGGGAGGTTGTGGTCAGGAGAAGGAAAGGAGACGTGGGGGAGGCTTACCTGGGTCCTGTGCAGCTCCTGTGTTTGTGGAGGAGGGTACAGTAGGTGGGAAGAGGAGAAGCAGTGGGGAAAAACAGAAAGGGAGATTAGCGTTCAAAACCCCATTCAAAGTTGATTTGCCAGTGCATAAAGGTGCATGCAAGTAAAGTACAGGATCGGGTAAGAATCCAAAGGGAAACAACAATCATGCTTTTTCAGCTTTTTAAGAAGAAAATTATTAATGAAAAACAGCATTTTTAAAAACATTATACAGTGACTGAACAAAGCTCTTAGCTATGCCATACAAATATAGCACAGTTTTTACCTTTTACTGTTTAAAGGACTGAAATATGGATTGAATCAGATTAGAATAATACCGTATTTAGAAAGGAATTACATCATAGGCAATGGTGTGAGTTTGCCAAGCAACCGGCAGAACATCCAGGAAGCTCCAGCTCCCAGCCAAGAAACAGTCAAGCACATAATCCAATGCACAAACACATTTTTTTGTCTTTTCTACAAATTAACCAAACTATATCATTTTATAACGTGCTAGGTTCTTATTTTTTGTTCTGTGGAGAGAAAAAGAGATTCTCATAAAAGCTAGATCTACTACAGTCCTAGAGTACAGTACATGTCTTGAGACCCCCGTTTCTTTATATTTTGCTTCCATGGAATCAGACTTTCTTGTATTTTTAATGGTCATGCAAACATTAAAAAGGCACCCAACCAGTGTTGTGCCTATACATAACAGACAATTCTGCAAATAATTTGAAATAACACCAATTTCCTCAATTGAATATATGGAAAATGGCAAAGGGAACACAGTTTGACAGGCATACAATTGTATTTTTGCAACAACAAGGTGATTCCTAAAGAGTTTTTAGCTGAAAACCCAGCATATCTCAGCAAGGTGTGCAGGAAAAAAACGCTAGATAAGTAGATGTAAGAGAAGAAAGTAGCGAGCATTAAAAAACTACAGCTTACAAACAGTATCTGAAAGTCACGTCCTTAAGAAATAATTTTTTTTTTAAAAATCCAATGAAGAGCTGACACTGAACCTGAGAAATATATCTGGACCTTCAGTTAATCCATCTACTGTTCACTGAAACCTCATCAGCTGAAGGTCTCAGTGCAACGGTGGTTTTCAAGCGATTCTTAAGCAAAGGAAACAGGGAGAAAAAGTAGACATATCACAAATTACACAAGAACTGGACTAAAATCAGTCTTATGGAGTAATGAATCTGATTTTTTTGGTTCAAATCATTGCCAATACAGAAATGAAGGACGAGGTCAGGAGAGAGGTACATCAGTGAATACCCACAGCCCTCTGCAAGGGTTTGGGGTTGCATTTCAGCCAGTGGTGTTGGGGAGTTCGTAAAAATTCATGGAACTATGAACACAGAGAAGAACCATCAGATTTTGATCCAGCATATAATAATGATTGGCAATGGCTTAATTCTTCAGCATGACAATGATGGAACACAATCCGTCACTCAAAATACAGCAATATCCAAGGAAGAGCTTTGAATGTCCTTTAAGAAGCTTGTAGAACTAGTCCTGAAGACTATTTAAAGAAATGGAAGCTTGGCTAAGAGAATTCAGGTTGTGTTGTAGAATAAAGGTGGTCATACCAAATATGGACTTTCAAGCTCGTTAGAATTGTACAAACTCTGATTTTGCCTTATATACTGTGTTTCGCTGTATGTTTGCACCTTTCAGTAAATTGCTGCATGCATTTTTCCTTTGCCGAGCAAAAAAAGAAAAGAAGGGTGGTTTAAGATTTTTGCTGTAAACTGCAGCCTTACACGGGTACATTTATTTATGCGTACATGCATGTACTTTGATGTATGTACTTTTTAACTACCAAAGACTGTGCCAAAAACATAACTTTATAATAGAGACTATTGCTCTCATTCAGCTAAGAAAATAAATATGTCTCTTATGGTGGGCCACTTCAAAGATTAGAGAAAAACACCCACTTTTAAAATAAATAAATGTAAACCAGCATGATCAGCTATATCAGCCTCAACTGGGACATCGGTAGAAAAAGAGCAGAGTTGGCCCTCAGTATACAGTCTGGCATCCATCTAGGCCCCCATCGTTGAGGAACATTTTTCAGCCAAGTAAGCATCAGGATTCCAGCTATGAGCAGCTTTTGATTAGAAAACCTATTTCCTCTTCAACTTTTGCCAAATTTCAATCATGGTGATATTCTAATTACCATTATCCAGATCAAGAAAGCGAGGCAGAGATTGAGTGGGTGTGTGCAAGTGAGGGAGAAGGAGTGATTAGAAGGAGAGGCTGTCTTTGCATGTAAGCAGGGAAAATAAGAGGAAAATGCTCAAAAACAAAATCAGCTCTTTATATCCTGTTACACAGCTTTGCTGGTGGTAAAGATGTATGTTGGTGAGTCTTTTTATGTACTGTAAATATCTGGACATGTTTATTTGTAAGCCTCCATTTTTTTATGCCGTGGAAAAGATCAAGGGAGTAAGATGTGTCATCCAGCGGCACAGTAAAAATAAATTACATAAATGAGCAGTTTAATTATTAACCATTTGGTGTTCAACGAGCATGACAAATTCAAATTCCTATAACTTGTCAGTTCCAGCAAAATTAGGGTTCCCATTGGTAGTTTTCAAGCTTTTATCAAAGTGTTTAACCAATGCTATACATGAAGCATCCAGCAAAAGAGCTGACTGCTAAGTTAAAGTCTCAGGTGTGTCCTGTTTAAACATTCAGCACACTAGGATGGGAGTAACAAAGTTGTTCAGAGAGCCACATATTCAAGCCAGACCACCCTTGAGTTCAGGTCCATGCAGTGTGACGGGGTGGGGGTTAGTTCTGGGGAGATTACCCAGCAATAGGGGAGATATGGAGCAGCTCTCCCCATGTTAAGCAAATGGAGAGCGGGTAAAGAATAACTGCATGGCGCTTTGCCCCTTGTGGGTCTTGTGGGAGCCTTCGCCATCCCACCTCAACCCACAACCTCCGGAGGTGAGGTTAAATGACAAGCGCTGCACAGATGCATTAAACATGAGTCATTTGGACAGAGAGCTGGATGCTGAACCACTCCAGAGATGATAGGGACATTAACCAGGGTTTCACCAGGGCCTGAGCTGCATTTAATGAAGGCCTCCACTATCTCCCAATGTCTCTCTCTACATTTGACTCAGAGCCAGAGAGTTAAGTAGTTCAAGATAAACACTGCCACTACTCTTTCTGGCTCCAGTTGTCTGATTTTCTGCCTCTTCCCCTTTCTCTGTACTCACTGTGCAGCCTGACAACTTATTATGGTCTGCTTGCAGAGGGTGGTGGTCAAGAGCAACTTGTGAAATTCTTACCAAGAGTAACGCCAGCAGCTGTCACACAGAAGTGATTTTTTTTTTTATAGTTCTGCTCATCAAAATTAAAAAACAAAAAAACGATTTAACATTTTTTAAATTTTTAACATATTCTTTCTTTATACTATTTTAAATCAAATTTAGGGAACGAAAACAATCTAATTTAGGGTTTTCATTGCAATTATTTTCTACATTTTACAGGCCTACAGACTCCTAATGTTTTTACGAAAACACTGCTACCATCACTAGTTGGTTAAGCTAATTATTTACATTCTAATAATACAACCAGTTAACATTGTTTCTAGCATGCTAAGATACCGCTAGCTGCAGTTGCAGCACCAATGTTAGTTACAGGTAGTTGTAAAATGCATTTTCTCAATGAACTGACATTTAGACTAGTAGACTAACCTGACATTTTCTTTCATTAAACTGACAAGTAAATTAGTCACCAAGAGTGTTACGACTCTAAAATACAGAGCAGCAACATGGTCCAAAATTATGCTACTGAGAAGAAGAGGAAGTATTAAAAGGAGGCAGTATCTTTGCTAAAGCCAGTTACTAATGTGACCAATGAGAAGCGCTGATAACTGATAGGCCAGCAGTGGGAAATGACTAGCCAACTATCTAATGGATGAGCACAATCAACAAATGTTTTTCTTTTCTTTTTTTCTTTTTTTTTTTTACAGCACAACATCACAATAACAACTGTCCCCTCAAGGTGCTTTATATATTGAGGGAAAGACCCTACAATAATAGGGAGAAACCCAAACAAACATCGACCCCCTTTGAGGAAGCACTTGGTGAGGGTGGGAAGGAAACACTCCCATGTGACAGGAAGAAGGCTCTGGGAGAAGTAGGCTCAAGGAGTGGCAGCTATGTGCCGTGACCAGCTGATGGCAGAACTGTGCCACATTTGTTTTTATTCTGCCGGTCAAATACAAAAGAAGAAGAGCACCAGTCATTTTCCTTCAGCTAATGTAATTAGCCTTGCTATGGTATTGAAGTTGCCTGCAACAATTCACTAGCCTTAGAAAACTAATGTTCAATCAAGTCCACAGGTCATCCAGTGGTCAGTATCTTCATTTCCCCCCACTGGCCTATCAGTTACCATCACCGGCATCTCACTGGTCAAATAGTAGCTGGCTTTAGCAAGGATATATATCCGACTCTGACTTCTCAGTAGGTGTGCCACGTTAAACGGTCTAGCTCTAGTGTGCCCTCTTTATTTCTTCCTACTTACATGTTACCCCTCACTGACTCAAAAGCTCCAGAAAAGACCTCTCCAGCACCAGTTTGGCAAAGTTGTGAGCTACAGGTGAGTCACTGTATTCTCCCGGTGAACTTTAAATTCAGCCATTTTTCTTGACCAATGTTGGGCATTTGCTGTTATCTTTTCTTTTGTTTCAGTTTTTGATGTGCATACTGGCTTAGCTGACTATTTACAGTAAACAAAAGTCTGTTTTACTTAAGAATTTCTCTTTCTGACTCTTAGGTTTACCTGGACCCTTTAAGTGCTACTCCCCTTTTGCTGTAGACCAATTTAGGGAACGTAACGAGGAGCATTCTAACAGGATGGTCGGGGGGGGGGGGGGGGAAAAAAAGAAGAAAAAAAAAAGACAATTGTTGCCATAGCAGATTTTTAAGAAAATGCAGAATACAGAATGTAGATTCATTTTTTTTAAAAAAAGATACCATATAATACATTTACACTGTATGCCGCAGTTGTAAAGGAAGTAAAAGATAAAATCCTAGGTGTTATAAAAGCAGCCTAAAAAAAACCCCAAAAACCAAAACTGTAACAGCCAGGCTTTTGTCTGCATTCATCAAGTGAGGGAGGCCTGGACACTCTACTGTTCACTGGAAACAAAATAACAACGTTTTCCTTTGACGCAGCACAACCGCATGCTTCCAACCACGTCATCTTCAAACGTGGCTCTTGGTTAATGGCCTGGAACACACATTCAATGTCTATCAAAGAGGGACATTGCTGGGATGGATGCACATGCTGACAACCTCCCTCGCTTGCTCCTCGGTGACACAAACATACTAATGCTCTATCCCCTTCACACTCCTACCACCATCTAAACAGATACACACGCACACATACAGAGAGAAACCCTCCCTCCAGTCAGTATAGCAAGCAATAATGTGTTGATTAAATCTGCGATCAGCTGCCTAAGGGGCATGAAATTGGACATGATGAGTGTGCCACATTAAAAACTAATTATCAATACCACCAATCCTATTGTCTTTCTTTTAAACCAGTCACAGCACTAAATCAAGTGTGGAGAATGGAACACTATGTGCTCTATCACAATGAGTTTAGGAGTTACAACCACACCTTGGTTCGAGTGCCTTCAAAGCTTTTTGATAAAATATTAAAGTGTAATTTACTGCCTATAGCACTTCCTTATTGTATTTCAAACTCAGTGAGACTTGGCAAAGTATGCTACCAGAAGGAATTCTGCTGATTAAGTAAAACTGAAGAGCATTACCTAATTTTTTCCTTCAAAACAGCGTTGTGGGGCTGCAAATCGAAATTTTACATTTGTTTTAAAAGAATATGCCCTTTAATCTCCATGACCATTTTCCTTCTATTTGAGGTCTTCATGACCTGCTCCCCAGTCAATACTGGTAGTCAGTGCAAGTTTCTTTAACTCTTTCTATGATGGCACTGTAATTATTATACATAATTTTAACCCTGTTTTGGTCTGGGGTGTGATTCTCACTCAGGGTGAAAGAGGTTCTAGGGCTCAGTGAGTGCCCAGATATGTTACGGTCCCCAAAGCCCTAGTTTAAAGAAGCTTATAACATAAGATATGCAACTACACTTTTGCATCAAAGGGAGATAGGAGCTCGAAGAACAGACATTACCTTGATCCAAATCCATGCAATGGGCTGTCAAATTCATTGTTCAAAAATTACATTTCCTCTACAGCCAATCCACAAGAAGCAATAGACAAAAAGAAAATTACTGATGAGCAATCAAAAGAAATTAAGAATTGGAGAAGAACATACTCGTTCACAAAGGAGTGCTTAAAAAGCCCAAACCACAATTCCAACTGCAACCAAAATGCTTATGTGTCAAAATTTGACCAGAGTTTAAACCGAACACTGCGATTTCCATCAGTTTTGAAAAATAGAAAGATATTATACTATGTTACAGATAGGGGGACCACATCCCACGTCTATGACTTAATCTGAAGGCCAGTTACAAACAGATACTGAAGACTTAATTTAGAGTACTTGTTCACACAGTGGCATACACATTCGTTCAGATATACAGTATAGGTTCGTAGCTTTTGTACAATCTCAGCGGCAATGCCATCGGAGATTGTACAATTGCGGCAAGCCCGGAAGGTGAGCTTTTGTCTGTGTTCAATTTAGACTCCAAGGACAGATTAATTAGCTGAATACCACATTCAAAGATAGCATCCTTTTCACCAAAAGTTTCTCACAGGGCAAATTCATTTGCTGTTTCACAACGTGTGTTGCTTTGCGTGACTCTCAGTTCATCCGGTTCAAATAATCACTTGAAACACGAAAATCCAGCACTGCAGGTCCATTCACACAACCATAAGCTAGCAACAAGACAAGACATATCATTCCAACACTTGACTCTGAGCAGAATGCTGCTAAGATAAACAGATACAATGATGGAAGTGGACTGACAGCGACAGATAACTGTCAAATACACTACACCTTGCAGGACACCGTGCATTGCCTAGGTCTCTGAAAAGCCATTTATCAACTTGGACATCTTGGTTTGCAATTTCATACCCTGTTCACCCCATTTGGAACACAGCCGCTAAAATAACCCACAGGCTGTCTGTCTCACGTACAAGTAAGGAAAGTAAGAGTCGATGGCAGGCAAAGATTATAAACTCAACCCAACACGATTTAATTGACGTTGACTCGTATAGCAGTCATCTTTTTAGGGCCCTTCTTTTTGTAATGCTTTCAAGATGGCACCTGCAATCTTTGCAAAGACACTTGTGATGCAACTGCAAAGCGTCTATATTTCGCTGCTGACATTGTGCTGTGGGACGAAATCTGCACTTGTCTCTTCTCACCAAAAGGATTTCTACTCAGTTATGCATTGAACTGGAAAGCAGCTGTCATTTGCTGTAACCTAAGAGGTATAAACATAGCCCCATCCTCCCCCTCCCCCCACCCCTTTTTTTTTCTCTCCTTGGATGTTGCTCATCCATCCACTCACCCTTTACCTCCGGCTGTCTCTGGGACCTGGTGATTAGAGCACTGGGTGCTGTCCTGCTGATAAGGCTGAGAAACCTCCCTCCCTCCACTACCAATGGCTGTGTCCTCAGGGTGCAGGGGAAAAAAAAAGGAAGCCTAGGGTAATGTCCCCAACTCCTCCCAATCCTTAGGCTTTCTCGCCATTCACCAAGTCATGGGTGGTGGATGAATGCACAGCCTTGTGCATCGTATGACTTTGAATAGATAGGCCTGCATTTTCATGAACGATAAGAGCAGCCAGAAAAATGAGGAAAAGTAATACCGCTTAGTGTTTAAGAGTGTAACATTATGCATCAAGGGCTCTTTTTATGAGATAAATTTTACATTGTGAAGTGTGTGTTTACAGTACCATCTGGTAAATTGTGTACACTTAGCAATGGGAATGTAGGACAAAAGCAGCGCTCAAATGTGGATAAGCTTCATTTCATGGGAGCTGCTATTGTCTCAATATCCACCCAGCTGCCATAAAATGGATAATAATATAGCGCAGGTGATTCACACTGAGAGTATGATGTAATTGCAAGTTGCTGAAAACTATAGCTTTCTAATGTTACATTCACCCTTGCCTTGTCATGCCAGGTATCTACACCTGAATTTCAAGAACCGTTCTTTTGTCAACAAAGAAGCTGATACAGTTGCCAGCGTGTTTGGGACTGGATGCCAAAGACTGAAGTAATTCTATGAGGAACTTATTTTGGTGGGTTGGATCTGTTCGGAGGACTTGTCGACAGAAAAGCAGATACAATACGAGTTGCAAAAAACCCCCCAAAACAATCAAATACCTGATTTTAATTTTGGAGACTTCAGCTTTAATGCATCATCAACTTCGGTGTCAAGCAGTCCCAACTCTGTGTCAAGGGTTATCACTGGTGATTAGAGCTGTCTCTCAAAGTATGACTTAGAGTTCAAAAAGGGGGTTTTAGTAAAAGAAAGAAACCTTAGAAACCTAAAAGCAGTGCATCAGATCAGAGTATGCCTACAATGGGGTACTAATGGAGGGTCAGAAGGCATCTGAGGGAGAACTGTCAATGAAAAATAATCTAAACTGTGGTTCGTGCTCTTGACTTGGTTCCCAGCAGCGTCATTATCATCTTCTCTCAAATGAATACAAAATGAATGGTCATTTTAACACACTGGGAGAGAATAAGTGTGCACAAATGCAAGCGGTCAGAATGGTAGATGGCTGCCCCCTCCCCGAGCCTGGTTCTGCCAGAAGCTTCTTCCTGTTAAAAGGGAGTTTCTTCTTCCCACAGTCACCAAATGCTTGCTCTGAGGGGGCTGTCTGACTGTTGGGGTTTTCTCTCTATTATTGTAGGGTCTTTACCTTATTGTGGTTGCAGTGGGGGTGGATAGGTCACTAGTCTATCATAGTGACCCTCACATTTGATACACCCTTCTATATAGTACCTTCCAAAGCAATACAGACAGAAAGTACATTTTGACAACATACCAAAAAATGTGAAGCAATCTTACAAAACAAAACCAGCAACAAAAATATGTAAAGGCAGCAGAATTCGAAGTGAATTCCAAAGCCCAACCTCTATAGGGACAGGTTAAAAGTGCTTAAACAAATTCAAGCAGAAGAGGAATTCAAATCTGAAGAAGTAGTTTTCCAGTGACCACCAAAATATTACCATAACCAAGAAATATCTCCTGATGGATCGATGCGCAGGGCAAAATCTAATCCTCAAGGTGTTCTAAAGAAAAAGACTTGCCCTTGCTTATCTCTGGGGTCAGAGGAGGTCCACGGCCATTAATTTTAAATGAGTGGAATGGATTTGTGGTAATCGAAACCCAGTGGCTCCAGACAGCGCTGGGACTTTGTGATGTGAAGACCACCAAACGGCAGTGTGATAACTTAACCACTGAGCTGTATGAAGTGGAGGAAGTCAAGAAACTGATTTGGGTTTTCTGCTCCCCATGCACTATGAAAGTCTTAAGAGATACTGTAACGCATTAGAAATCTATTTGGAGGCATTCAAGCGTAACAACGCTGAAAATGTCAGGTAAACTCTGGCTTTTGGTCAAAATGTTCTCCTTCTAATTTAAGGCTTTCTTAGACGGGGAAAAAAAAATGCAACCTTAGGTGGAAAGAGCAATAGCAAGTATTAGTATATCAATCAATCAAGTTCAAACTGGTCAGGTGCTTTGCAATAGAGGACACCGATTTCCCATACCCGAGGGTTGGAATAAAACCTATTCCTGATGTTAAATCTGCTCAAACTTATGTGTTTAGACAGGGTGTGACAAAGTAGCCCCAAACATAAAATTGTGTGGGGGGGTTTGTTACCAGAATACTGTGGAGCTCATAAATGCTACTGTCAGCTTCCACCGTGTGAAAAAATGGTTTTGTTCGCTCTATTATTTTGTAGACTTACAATGTAAGAAAACATGCAGCTTGTTCCCAGCCTGCAAACTGTGAATGTAACAAAACACACTGAAAATAAGTGTTGCATATTTTGCATATGCCACCATAAGGCAGCCTGTTATTTGAGACATTTCTGATGCATTGTTTTGATTTCCATCCAAAGGAAAGAAAAAAAAAAGTCTTTTTTTTTATGACTCGCATTAGTGAAAAGAGGATATCCAGATTACAGTTTTGGAGATGGATGTGACTACAGCTTTAGATATTAAATGGTAAAGAGCGTAGGCATCGAGCGGTTTGATACTTAATGATGTGCTACTAGTTTATTTGTTCTATAAGAGCACACAAACACAAACTTTCCATTAGTTTTACCACTATGTGCATAACTGGAGGCAAATAAAAGAAAGAGCTGTTTAATATATTTTTTCTACACATTTCCTTTAAGTTTATGATACATCTTAAATCAAGACCTTCTCCTTAAGGATATCTGGATCTGGATAAAGACTGAACCCCGGTGAAGATTTGGAGTCGATAGGCATTGGTCTGTTTTGCTTGCTGAAATCCTTTCAAGAATAAATTTGTTGTTGCTGGATTACTTTGTGGTATTTTTTTTTTTTTTGAGAACGCCAAAGTACTGTCTCCTAATTGTTATTACAACTTGATTTATATACGTGACATCATATATTGAAGGCTGCAAACTATTGTTAAAGTCCATTCATTCTGTCCATTAGCTTAGCTCCTATTTCAGATCCAGGATGAGGCAGCTTTTCCTGGCCTGAACCCTACCCCACCAGTCACTGCATGAAAGGTGGAATCCCATGTGTCTAGTCTGAGTTGTGGTTTCTATTCATTTTTATATTGCTGAATGACAAGTCCTTTTGTAATGGCCATATAATATATGTGTTTTTGTAAGCAGGAGGTAGTAATGCAGTATTTTTCCACATTAACTGGCACCACTTTGAGCTATGCAGCTCAAAGGCTATTACACCAGTGCTCATTCCCTCCTACCTTGCTTTTTACTTAATTGAATCGGCCAGTCCCCATATCAGATATTCCTTAACGGAATACTGAAACCTATCCACCCTTTTCCTAATACCATTAGGGGAAGTGGGAGAGCAAGATGGATGTTTTAATCCTGCTGGTTCAGAGCACACAAAAGGAGAGCATGCCCTGCAGTCAGACATTAGCCACAACATTCACTGCTGAGCCACAATATTCTTCTGAGCAGAAGACTTGCCCTGTCACCGTCTGACCGAAAGCTACAATAACAACAGCTCATTTCCTGCAGACAACGTACCATGTAAATAACAGAAACTGTAGCTCATTCCACTGCTTGTTAAATGGGAAAAGAAATAAATTACTGCAACATTTTACACTTTGCAGCACCTTATTTCCATGACGTCTGCTACAGTAGTTTACAAGCCTACGGGGGTCCAGAAGCAGTACAGTTACGCCATCTGTTCATGAACCTGGCACATACACAGGAATGCATGTCCAATTTGACACAATGTTGATGCAGATGAATGAGGTCCAGGCAGGCCCCTTGCTGCTGAGGTATTCTTATTTCCCAACCTATTTTCTGCTGTGTCAAACTGCAGCTAAGCTAAGGTGAGGTCCATTATTTCTGGCCAGCTCAGGCACAAAGTAATCCTCTTATTTGGGAGGTCAGCGCCAATCATTATACAGAGGGGTGCCATTACAGTGTACACTCCAGTGAGCTGATTTTCCCCTTACATAAATATATGACTCAAGGGACTGCTCTTATTCCCCTCTCTAATTTATCCCTGCTGCTTCTACTTTTCTATCATCCTCCCTTTTTCTCTCTCTCAACTTTCCTCTCTTATCTATGACCTTCTGAAGCTTCCTTTTTTTTGGGGGGGGGGTTACCTTTTCATTTTTCACTCTCCCACACTTTCAGCTAGCATCCGTCTTTTCCCACCCTCATTTTTTTTTCAGGATGCCCAGAGTGGCGTATAATTGAATCTGCAGAGAATGCATGAGCAGGAACAATTAGCTCAGTCACTCAGAATGTGGATATAGCTGTACAGTAGGATAAACAGAATAATAAAAAAGGCTAGAAAGCCGGAAGATAAGCCTGAACTCTGTGGGCGCCAGAACAAAGGGAAACACATAGCTCGCAAAATACACACAATTTTGCTCCCACCATCGGCTGACAAAGATGGGATAATTTCATTTTGGATCGCTTGCGTGGTCTTTACAGACATACTGTCCTGCTTACCAAGCACATGACCGCTATGTCAAGAAACTCTTCAAATTACTGATTTCATGTTTGCTCATTGGTGTGACGTGGAAGTAAAATTGTAGGAGAGAAAACGACATTTAAGAGGTGTTCCGGGGGAAAACAAAGTTGAGAGTTGGCGGTTGTTGGTGGCACCGAGACAATAATGCTCAGTTTTAACATTTTGATAGAAAATCCCCTAAAAGACAAAACAGTTCACTCAGTCGTTCAGCTGATCGTGCCAAATAAAGAGGTACCACAGACATCAGATTGCATTTGGGATAAAGCGATAGACTGAGTGACTAATACTGCAATTCATAATGTGACTGATTTTCAAGGGGCTCACCCTCTATTTGGGTAGTTTTTACTATTTTCAGCAGACTGACCTGACTGTCAAACCTCAAGTCTGCCTGGTTGCTTGTTAATTGTGCAGAAACTCACTTTGTTCCTTAACGTGTATGTAATGTAATGTCCTTATGAAGGGGTTTAAAGAAAACCTTCAGAAGCTTCAGAAAGGTGATGGTCATATCTGATCATATACCACCTCTTTCCTTGTTATCAGCTATTCCAAAACAAATAAATGTTAATGATAAATGTATAAATGTAATAATGTAATAATACAACTTTTATATCTTATAAAGTACCATGCAAAAGTCTTGAACAACCCTTAATTTGGCAGGGGAAATGAGAAATGGTGCAGTGATTTATCGAAACCTGTAAATATATGAAAATGCAATATAAAAATACTTTATATAACACAAAAACAGAGTTTGTATAACTTTGTTTGTATAACAAGCCTGAAAGCCAATATTTGTTACGAGCTCCTTATTTCTTCAAGAGAGCCTGAACTCTCTTATGTCTTGTAATTTCTTTAAGTAGTTATCAGAAATACTTCTCCAGGCTTCTTGACTGAGATTCAAAGCTCTTCTTTGGATGTTGGCTGCCTTTTGATCCTACACTGCATCAGTAATGTTGAGGGCCTAGCTCCGGGGAGGCTAATCCATGACCGACTGTGTTCCATTGTGTGTTTTTCTACCCAGGCATGTTTCTACTGCATTGACAGTCTCTTCGGGGTCATTGTCATGCTGAAAAATGAAGTTGCTGCCAATCAGTCACATGAGGACATGATAATATTACCTGATACTTGTTTATAAATCCACCAATTTTGACAAGATCCCTAACACCACTGGCTGAAATCCAGCCCAAATTTTGCTGATCATTCCCTAACACCAGTTGCCACAGAGTTTCAGTGTCATTTGTAAGTTTCTTGAGTAATTTGGCATATCTCAGCCTTCTCCTTCTCCAATAATAGCTTTGTTGCAGACACCCTTCCACTGAAAACATTCCTGATGAGGCTTCAGTGAACAGTAGATGGATCAACTTCGGGCCAAGGTCCTATGTCACATCTTTGATGGCTCTTTTACTGCAAACATTTTAGATAATACCTTTTTGGGAATCACATTGTTGGTTTCAAAGCCCTATTTTATGTGTGTCAAACTGTACTGTCTTTGGCATTTTTCATAGATTAACTTGTTTTTACAAGAGACTGCTGGTTCTTTGTTGTCTGTTATATGTAGACACAATACTGCTTGAACCCTTGAGTTAGGTGACTTTTTATGAATGGTTCATGAGTACGTTTGTGCCAGTGTTCAAAGAAAAAAACTTTGAAAGACCTTCAGGAAGTCTGGAGAACTGTTGCTCAAGATCATTTTAAAACAATGAAAGCAGGTCTGGCTCATTGGAAGCAAAATATAAAGAAATAAAACCTGACTCAAGACTTTTACACGATACTGTACTTCAACTATGTATCTTCTGAAAGTTCCCATCCTAAAAGACCAAACCCCTACTGCTGATGAAGGTATGGGCTGTATTTTGGGCTGAGGGGGCTCCTTGCTGGACAGATCCATAAACACTAGCTGATTTATTTTTATAGCCTATGTGGTTTAACAGCATGATAACATTTTTTATTGGCAGAAACACCATCTACATTGCTCAAATCACCATCACAGATGGGATGGCAGTCTGGGTCAAAACCACAAACTAACAACAACCCCTCAGTCCTCCTCAGACGGTAAAAAAAGTGCAACGAACCATATCTCCGCTGAATGTACATTATGTAAAATGGTCCAAACAAAAATAGACAATTTTCGTCTAGGGCAGGGGTCTCTAACTCCAGGCCTCAAGGGCCGGTGTCCTGCAGGTTTTAGATATCACCTTGGGTCAACACACCTGAATCAAATGATTAGTTCATTACCAGGCCTCTGGAGAACTTCAAGACATGTTGAGGAGGTAATTGAGCAATTTAAGTCAGCTGTGTTGGATCAGGGACACATCTAAAACCTGCACGACACCGGCCCTTGAGGCCTGGAGTTGGAGACCCCTGGTCTAGGGAAAGAAAACCAGGAGGGGAGAAAAAAAAATTTCCTCTGTCCAAAAATATATATTCCTACTTTGTGTGGGGCTGACATTAGCAAAGATGGGCCATAAATAGTTCATAAACACCAATTACCTCAAGAAGTGGGCATGAAGAAAAGAGCAGCCATTTCAGCCAATTATGAGGTTTCTCTCTCAAAGGGTGAAGAAAGATGACTCTTCTCTTTCAAGCCTCCCACTGAAAGGAGAAACCTCTGTCATGTTTTGGAGCCTCAATAATGTTTCCCTCCACCTTCATGTCAGGGATGAAAGGCCCCAAATGTCCTTTGAGTGAAAGCCCCAGAGGACTTAACATGCATCAATAACATTTCCATCCTTGAAGATGTTTGAGGGGGACTACACATAATCTTCCCACAGACTTTGAGGCTCTGCTCACTTCCTGAGACTTTTATTTACCCCAATCTCAAAGGTCCTTCCTCGCTATGCCAGAGATGGAGATAGAGAGAAAGAGAAAGAAGACCAAAAGGAAACAGAGGGAGGGAAAGGCAGAGACAGACAGCACATTGTGCTGAGTGTCGCCTGCTTAAAATAGGACAGCTGCCTCTTGAAGGAGCCATCATTCTTCATAGGGGTAGCCTGTCTTCATTTCCACCCTCGGCAAAGCGCACGGGGCTTAACACACTTACGTCTGAGGATTTGCTGCACTTGAAGGTGGCAGCAATTCCCCAGGCTGCAGGAGGAGGGAGCACTGCAAAGCCACACACACAAAGAAAAAAAGCCAGCCGCTTTAGAAGTTGAGCCGAAGCGATATCCTGACCTTCCTGTCCGCAATCGTTACCACAAATGATATTTTGATGTGTTTATGAAGTCAACTACAGATTTTCCATTTATAATTAAAGTATATTTTAAGAATGATTTTTGTTATTTTGCTTTTATTGGACAGTTTTCAAGTAAAGAGGAAAAAAAAAAGAAGCTAAACAAGTACGAGTCTGCAGTGGTTTCCCTATAGAAAACAACAATGGTATGCATTCGAGAGGGACAAAACCAGCACAGGGAGAGCTCTGGGAAATGAGGGCTGTTTTTACAGTCTAAATAAATTATGAAGCAATTTGGAGTCTATTTTTGTTCTACTTGTACTGTAGAAAATGAAAACCATCGAAGCGAAAAGTTCCTCACTCGAATGCTGAAATCAGTGAAGTAATGCCAAGTTCCCGAGAAGTTTTAACCATAAATTTCACACCCTAATTTGTCCAGTGATGTATCAGTGCAGCACTTGCTTGCATTTCCCTAATTTCCAGCCCCATTGTTCTGCATTTTTTATGTGCAGTAACTCAGTTTAATCAATATGGCAAAGAGCACAACAAATCAAAGTTAAATTCAGTAAGTAAGTGAGGAAATTTTTATTTTTTATCACATACAGATTAAGCTCGCCATAAATTATTCATCCGGTGGGTCGACCCCTGTCCAAACTGTCCCCGGGACATCGCATTTCGAGATGAGGTAGTTGGCTCCGATCCAAAACAGAACCTTTAATTGTCAGCTTTTGCTGTAAGTAGCCATGTTCAAATGAAGGTTACAGGTATGACATTCAGCTACAAAGCAGCGATTATGAAGAAAAGGTTAGCTGATATTGCGGCGGCCGGCCGCTCAAAATGACACAGTGAGTCATCAGCAGCTGGGCGGTTAACAGCGGCAGTGGGGAGAGCAGAAGAAATATTATTTGTGTGAGTTAATTAAAGAGCGTGATCAACAGACACCTCACGCACGCTCTACGATGGCAGGAACACTAAAGGCAGGCATGAATCCCTCACTGAATCCCTTTTACTTGCTTCGACTGAGAGTGTCAGAAGGTAATTCAGAGAAGACATTCAAGCAAGTAAAGCACTTGCCTTTAAAATTTGGGGACAGTGGTCACTTCTGATATCCTTTCATATTGCACTGATAGAATGACCTAAAAAGAACAGTGAAATGGTAGGTTCTTTACAACCCAGTGGTCCCTTTGAAGAGGGATGATATCTACATCCGTACGCCGAGTACGGCTAATGAGCTCGTTGACGTTTTGCCCTGTGGCACCTCTTGGCACTAAGTGCAAAAAGTATATAGCTTTGAACCACTACTTAAATAAGCCAAAACATTTTCCGCTTTCACTTTCAGCTGGGGTTCATGTCCCTTGGTGTAGAATCAGAACACGTACGAAAAGGACATTTTTTTTCTTTTTTACATTTTATTTTGGCAACATGACTGACAAGTCGATCATTTTCCAAACTGGCGATAAAATGAAAATCAGGCCACATAATAATAAGAATGTCAGAAAAAAATAAATAAATAGACATGGTCCTAACCAGCCCGTGAACACCATATTGCGAGGCAAATTACTGTTGAGATGACTGCACTGCCAGATGTGCCTCTCACACTGCAGGATCACAGAAAAAAAGGAAGCATATGCTCCACTCTGAAGATAACTTAACTGGTGCAGACCTCCAATAAGCCGATTGAGAGAATTCCCCAAGCATGTATGGCCTACTTCATACAATATGGTGAGGGTGTGCTTGGACAACAATGATGAGCCAACATGAGTCATATGACGGTCTGTGATAAATTAAGCAAGAATGCATGGTGCAATATATTGTAGCAGCTCAAGGGAGCAGGCAGGGAGCATGACACATACCCTGTGACGCTTCAAAGATCCAATTTGTCTTGGGCTGTTAGGAGTTGCAATAGTATTAGATGTTTAACCAGGTGGCATAAGCACGGGCAATTTGGCAGTTTTTGCAGCTTTGTTTAAAGCTGTTCAAGTGATAAATTCCAGCTCTACAGTTTCAGCAACAGCTAAAAAGGAACGGCCAACAGTCACTTGAACAGAGTGTGTTGTCTGTAAGGGATGAACGCCAGTAAACAGCCACCTCATACATTTAATGTTGAGACTGAAGACAAAAAAAAGTATGGATTAATAGCATATTCATCTCTGATTGTTTCTGCCATATGGACCTTATTCTGCGCATATGTGAGATCAATCCACTTCAGCCTTGCAGCACCGGTATCAGATGGAAAAGGGAAATTTTGCAAGCCCAGGTTGGTTTTCCTCATGGAGAAATAATCACCCAGCAGTCCAACATGGATATGTATTTATCACGGTAATACTTGACCTCAAGGGAACAGCAGCAGGTCTGAGAGTTCTTTCGTACTGCTTCCTGTGATAAGCAAGACGCACACGCAGGCAAAACACAAGATGGAAAAGCAATGACAGTCAGATCTTTGTGCTCTGGAAATGCTCCACCATTGTAGGTTTCCCTGAAAATTGCTACGCCTCTCCAATACTCTTCACAAATGTTATGTTGCCTCCTTGCAGAACTGGTTCATCCACAGCAAATACATTCATGCATTAATATGAAATATTATTAATATTCCAGACTTATAAGTCTATACTTGCTGCACTTTGGAACTGACATTCCAGCTACACACACTGTATATGACTTGTATGATTTGGAGGTTTTCAGTTTTCAGCTCTCAATACTCCAACTAATAAAGCACCCAAAATGTGAAATAACAGCCCGTGATTCATTTGCGAGATAATCACCACAACAGAAAACAAAAAGCTCAAAGAAACAACAAACGAACACATGTATTTTTTAACAGTTCCTACAGTTGACTCTGTGTTTATGACAGACATCTGTGTTTTCTCACAAAGCTCTCACACATTGTTTCTCACTTTCTTTTGTTATCCAAAATGGAGATATGTACAAACACAAATGGTGGAAGTCCAAAATCCCCCTTTTTCAAAAATGATGTCCACACTGACATCAGCTTTGTTGATGAGGCTCTGAGCTAGTACCTAAACCTTTTAGTGCATGTATTGTATGCAGAGGTACTTTCTGTAAATAATACTTCTGTGTACAACTTTTGTGTGTGTGTGTGTGTCTAAAAGATAAACATATCTTCATTCAATCTTAGATGAGATGAGAAACAGGCAGATCTGACTGAGACAGACAGGAAAGCTGCACACTCATATGCCATAAAGCAGGCCTGCCCTAAACCATACCCTACATTTATCGTGTTTATTCAAGTAAGCAACAAGCTCATATTCTCACAGTTTTCTGTTAACAGATTAGAAAAGCCACCCTATTAAACCTTCAGGGTTACTCGGTTCACTTTTTAAGACTCAGAAGCCATATCCACTTTTATATACTACCTATTGCTGAAGGTAAAAGGTAAAAAAGGTAAAGAGAGTTGAGCTTCGGTCAGTTCTAACTTGTTTGTTCTATTGTTGCGCTCAAGTGGAGAGGACTGCTCAGGTGATTTGTATGGCAAGCAAAAGACTGAAAGTCCCCATACATTTAACCCATAGTGTACTGCAGACAGCTGAAGACCACAATGAAGATGAGTCTTTCTAGAGATGGATATTTATCAATAACTTTCATTATCATGGCGCTGTAGATAGTTCTATATTGATCTGTTAGTATAAGTGTGAACAGGAGAATGTATGGTTCAGTAAGTTATTTGACGTTGTGACCTAATGTTTGCTGATTTATCGATCAGGTCTGAGTCCTCAGTGTTATTTTAATTCTCGCAACTATCTAGCTTCTGTTTGCAGCATGTTTTGTTTTTGGTTTTTTTGGTGGGGGACTAAATCTGTAAATCTCTTGTAATTTTTTCACGGAGAGAGTTATTTTATAGCTCTGGAGCACAAAGATATCATAGCCATCCTTAACCTCATGATTGGCTGATTGTTGTACACGACGATGGCGGCTGCAAAACAATCACCGAAAACACTGGTTACATGGGCAACGTTTCAGCGGCTAATGATAAATACAAGTGTGGTGTGATCAGTGCACTTCCAAATGAATATTGCTGGGGTCTAATCAGGTTTGAGTGGCTTAAGTCAATGGGTCATTTTTAATTTGCAATTTCATACTATTGAAAAAGTCCCATCAAGTAACTTGCGGCCAGCTCGCCGCCGACAGGCTGTGGATGGTGGAACTTGGCTGAGTTTAGCGAAGGTTTTGGTTCTATATGAAACTAATGGGCTCCTGCTAGTGTGCCTGTTAGGTTGAAGTACTTTTGTTGGGGTGGTATTTGGCTTTTTTGAAAAGTCAATTAATTTTTTTTTGTGAATCTGGCTCAGCTCATCTGGCTGTCTGTTAATTTTTTTTTCTTTTGATCATGCTCATCTCGTAGACAAAGAGATGCTGACTGCAGGCACTCAGTGTGCAGAAGCAGCCAGAATGAGCAACACTGACTGTCACAGATGCTGCCAATCGAGGCTGTCCACACAGAGACTGCTGTACACCTGCCATTCTGGCATATTCTGGCATCCTACTCTAATTCAATTTACCACTCAAACCCATATCAGAGGCTGTCACATATCTTCTCACCTGAGAGGCAGTTTCATCAAGAAGGGTACTGTAGAGGCTGTCTGAAGAATATGTGCACGTGTTGCTAGTATTAGAAAAAATCCTGGATTTGGGGGGAATCTACTGTCGGCTTTCACTGCAAAACAGGAGGAAGGGGGTAATATTGAACAGCTTTAAAGTGCTACTTACAAAAGCATTAAGATTGCAGGAATTGATAAAAACAATATGACTCCTGCTTCTTTTGTTTAGGGAAGAAACAAGAACTGAGGAACTGACCGCTATAATTAAAGAGGCTTTCTAAGGGCATCACAATTAGCCTGCAGTTGATAGGGTATGTTTGTTTTATTACAATTAACTAGTTAAATTTATAGAGTAAGTGGGTTATTAGAAAAATCTCATGAACATTTTGTATAAGACTGCTTAGGGAAGAGTTCAAAAAGACTATTGAAATTTAAAGCACAGCACTGTCTGGTGCAGTGTATTCAATGTGGTCTTCTGTGATAATGGGGTTTAGGCAGTGACTTGGCAGGGTGAGGGGTGACTTTTGGGAGGGGGGGAGGGAGAGCAGTTGGCCGGCACTCCCAGGGACGAAGCTTAAATGACAGTAGAAAACATTCTAGAAGCTGCATTCATTTAAACATAAACTACTGTTAATATCCAGATCGTGAGGGGATTTTGAGGTGAGGTATCTGTGTGTGTCTGTGTTGAAGTTTCAATAATACTGGAGGAATCTGTATTCTCTCCGCGGAGGAAAGTTAAGTCTTTCTCGTGGGATTGCTGTCACAAGTCAAGCAACAAGTGCTGGAATCTTGCCTTGGGAATGTCCTGAAGGCTTGCAGCTTACTCAGCTGACATTCTTGAAATCACACGATAGAAAGGAGGCAGGCAAGCCCGAAAAGATAGTACCCACACATCAAGATCAAGCTCAGAGAAGGTGCATATGTGAACTGTCAATATGCTTCAGTATGATGAGAACCCACTGGAGCCTTTCACAACAGCTGCTCATATGTTCAAACTTAGTCGAGTCCTAATACAAGTAATATACTGCTACACTTATAATTAGTGATTAAATATGAACTTCACCACACGATGTTGTGCACATCAAGATTTGAGTTGTTAGTAAATATTTACACCCCCATAACTGCCAGGTGTTACCGCTGCGCAGCAAACACTTCCAAACGACGAATCTAACGTTGCCCTACTAATTAAAAAACTCATATAGAGTGATGTGGGAAGGTCTGTTGCTGCCGATGGTTGGTTCCAATCAGTCCAAAGACTGGTTGATTATGCAATGAGGGACATGTCACTGAAGGACAACCAGAGACAGCCAGAAACTTACAGTAGATTCGAGTGTAGCGGCTGCTGCGCCCAACATCTGCAGCCAACAAATCAGAATGTAAAATGAAGTGAAGCAGATATGATGCTGCAAAATGCTTTTTTCCATTTCATAATCA
>VVHJ01065218.1:41199-55592 GCA_015107715.1 Tylochromis polylepis
CAAACCAGCTACTTTTTAAATACACACACTGGTAATTTTTCTTATATCTATAATTTATCAGACATATTCTTCACAATCTGACTGCTTCACATTAATGATGTACCATTAATGTACCATATGTACATATATGCTTTTAACACGGTAGACAAAATACATTACATTTCATTTTGCTACCTTTACTCACACACACACAAACACACACAAACACAAACATAGATATGTCTAATAATATTCCTTACAAGACACGTCAGTCAACAATTATGATGTAAACATAATTCTTCGGTGTGAATATGATTAAAACAAGTTCCTTCATTCACACAATTTGGAAGCACATGACATGTTTAGTACTGTAAGTTATCTGTGATTGGTTAATTATACTATCATGCGTGTCACAGCATCACGAGTACTAAATCAGAACGGCAAAGCTGGATAAACACATCAAAGCATTTTAAATGCATTGATGTTGCAGGCACAAAATGCTTATTAAACCCTATTTTAATTCAGCATACTGAACCAGCCGCCTGACTAACTACAGTGTTAAGATGCACAGTGTGACTAATCCATATTAATCCAACATGACAGCTGGAAGCTCTCCAAAATCAATACCTCTGATTGATTGCTGTCCAACTTGTAGTGCTAGAGCTTATACTCCCAGAAAATGACCAACCAAAAAAAGAAAGCCAAAATAGTTCAGCCATGTATCATAAAAGACAGATTTTCTGTTAATCACTGTGAATGTAGATGAATGCTCTAATGCAGTGTCGATTGGATAAACATTAAGCTTCTGTGAGCCTAGTGCTTTCTGCTCAACAATTATCGTTTAGTTTCATTTTCTGACTCCTGCATCCAGATCACATGATCCCGTTCCCTGGGTACAACACACACAGAGACTTCCTCAAACACGGATGACATTTCAGCGGCGTCCTACTGGTCTAAATCTGACACCTGTCACATTTGTTTCCTGGGTGTAGCAGGTACAGGGATAAAATGGAAGCATTAAAATTGAAAATATGTTTCACATTTTCACCAGCTCTTGGCAGCCCAAGTCGTGGCACCATAAAGTCTGTCCTGACTTGCACAAATCACAGCTGTATTTCAGCAGCAATCAAAGCTATTAATCGGAAATGGTTTGGGGCTAAAATTTTGGGCCCTTTTGATGGATACATTTGCTGCGTCCCCACTTAAATTTGTTTGGCAGCTTTAGAAAATGCAGTGAGTTTGGTGTGCAAACATATTGTGGAAATCACTGGCTTTCAACTGGCAAAGCATGAAATAACTGCCAAGGCCATTTAGGGAGCCTTCTGTTTGCAGACACAGGAAGGAAGCAACAGTCTGAACGCACACGCAAATAATGCTTGTTGTGCATTTCAGCAGAGATCAGGACCCATTCCATTTACATGGTTTGCAATTGTATCAGCTGAATCCTCATAGGTGTCCGGGCATGTATTATACTGATCATTTACTTATCCAATTAAGAGCTGATGACTAAATAAATAGGGTGGTGTTTCTATATCACACCATAAGCCAATAAAATTATTGAGTAAATAACCATCGTTAGACAATTAAAAAAAAACTATATTTCAATGTTAAACATTGTTTATGCGCAAACATTTCATTTAAAGTAATAATTACCAAGTGGTCAATAGTTCTCAGTGTTGATTAACATACCAATTAGTTACGAGGGTCAAAAAAGTATTCATCTATCTTTTTATGTACTTGAGCCTAGTCGTCACTGTGTGAAAATCATTGCTGGTGTCAATACAACAATTAGTTCTGAAGCATTTTTATACACCCCAGACACAGACATTAAAGCTGGGAGAGCTATTTGACAGCTTTTTCAGCAAAACAAATGAAAAGAATGAGGAAAAGACAGTTTTAACTATGGCCACCTAAAGTACACAGTTTGCAAATCATTTAAAACATGGAGGATTTTCTAAAAAAAGTATATTCTTATTTTGAATGTGAAAATTTGCCCGAATTACTTAAATTTTGTAATTAAAAAGTACTGGAGCATCGCATCTAATGAGGTTACTCAGCAACAAGTCAGTCAACAAATGACTGGGTATAAAAAGAGTCTTTGAAGATGAACTGGAGGAAGACTGCATGGGCAAATTAACAATTAAAGACTAATCCCATACCAAACCAGCTTCCTAATGTATTCCAACAGCATGGCTCTGTGCTAAAGTACAATTAATAAACTGACTTGCCTACAGTCCAGACCTTTCATCAGCTGGAATCATTGCAGCATTGTGAAACATCATACATCCGCAGACACTTGGATGCAAGTTAAAGCCAAGCTTTATGTTTCAGTGACCATCAGAGTTATTGACCAGGGCCACAAAGAATGGCAGTCTAATATCCGGCAACCCTGTAGATGTGTGCCTCCTCTTTTTTTTTGTCATTACTCCCATCTGTTTCCCACCAACCAGTGTCAACAACTAGAACAAATGTAAACTTGACATTTAAACAGCCACTTAGTCCTCAACTCTACCAGACTGAAGGGGCTTATTTGTGAGAGCAGCAACATCCATTGCTTCCCCCTTGGAGAGCTACCTGCCAGCAATCACACTTTCTCCCTGTGCCACAGATGTCTCCAGATGCAGCGCTGTCCTTGAAATGCAGTAACAACACCCTGTCTCATGAGCCAACATGTGCCAGCAGCAGAGAAACTTAGATGGAAGAAATGAGGCCCGTGGTGACATTTTTCCTGAAACCTGCAATCTACCTCAACTATGATGGCCGTGTGTGTGCTCGGGACAAGACTCAGGGGAAATAATTTTTGTTTTAATGGCAGTAGAAAACTATTTCACATGACCCATTTGACAATTGAGTAAATTGGCTGGTTTAGGGCCTAGACTTAACCGACAGTTAATGCAGTCCAGCCAATTATGATCATACTGGGACTGTGCTTGTCATACTACAAAAACCACAAAGCGCTGCTGGAGCTCACATGCGCAAGGACATCACGGAGAGCACATATACTGTGATATGCATATATTTTTATAACATGAGCAAATAATATCTTTGTCTCTGCATATGACTTCCATATTCACAGTTAACGTTTTTCCAGATTAGATTAGCGTAGCTTTCACTGAGAGTAACTCAGGACACAAAAAGGCCACAAAAAAAATGGGTGCAGCAGTTCTTATACTCATTAGCTTTAATACTGCAACTGGACTCAGCATGTCCGAAACAGTGATAGAAATTTAGGAACAAGTAAACAGGCTTTTCCTCTGTGAGTGCTCTGCTTTTATTTTAATAAGGTTCTTCACTACATGGAGTTGGACACAAGCTGACACATCTAATTTAACTTGAACTTGGCTTTTGAAAGTATGCAAAAATCACACGGAGTCGATCTCATTTGCACCACAACCCAACCACACCGCTGCTCGAGAGTTTGCTTGGCAGCTGATCGAGACGCCTTTAGGTGTTATTCTAGGTTTTGAGTCGGATTGATACATTTACCAGCGCAGAAAACAAATAAAAAGATGCAAATAAAAACCTGTGAGAGAAACCTTAATTGCAAATTTAGGCTAAGGGAGGAGTGTGTGGCGATGGAATGGGAATGAGAAATGGGAATATGTGTTAATCAATGAGTCGTTCAGTTTAAGCCAGTTGTGAAGCTTACCTTCTGGGAGCAGCAAGCAGTTGTGATTTCCAGCATACTTTAAAGAATAATGAGTCTTGTGAATGGATATAACAATCACCTTAAACTAAACTCATGAAGTAAATGAGCTACAGTATAGAAGTACAGAAGTTACGAGACTGCAGGTACCGTGAAATGTGCAAGGACGAGACAATGTATGTCACTATTCCAAAGACCAAATCTAAAGGTGAAAAAGCAGGTGTAACTTTAAACATCAAATTCAGCTTGTTTTCTCTGTTTTGGGTCCAAATTCCACCTTCTTCAGGTTCTCTACATGTTTAGCCAAGAAAAACAAAAAGATCATCTGCTACTCAGAGGTCAAAGAAGGCAGCTAAAATTTGAAAACTTAAATTCCACTTGAACTATGTGTTGAAGATGCTCTCATATCCAGCTCAGTAATAGTGAGTGAAGTGATTAAGTATAGCTTTAAAGATTTAAGCCTCAGTCTTTGAATCAATATACACTAACAGAGTGTGGACCTGGAGTCTCCTTTGCATGTATTTTAAAGCGAGAGAATGAAAGCAGTTATCTTAAAAGCAAACGCGTCCTTTTAGCCTTAAAAACAAAGTGGAGCAACAAAGAGATAAGGACAGCAAACCACCTTAAGTGTGATGCCATAGATTTGACCCATACACCAGTGAATAATCACTATAGGGCCTCCATAAGCCTTTTAGAAGGCCTGAACAAATTTTGCTCCCCTCACTCTACCCCATAATAATCCCGTTTGTCCTAGAGTCAGCTGTAAACTGTCTGCATGAAGGGCAATAAAATGAAGCATATTTAGAGGTAAAAGACATCACTACAGTCAAATTCAGACCACGTGTAACAGGTAACCACTGTAGTTTTATGCCACTCAGCACAACTCGTTATTGCAAATGTAAGTAAGCTAACCAACCCATGAAGAAAAACAGTGATTATCACTTGTTTGCGAAGACAATCTCCAGGTGTAATGCAGTCCCCAGCTGTTCCATTAAGAAAACCTTGAACGTTTCTCTTTACAAACATGTGTGATGAGGAGACTTTCATCTGATCTGCTGGAACAGAATACGCAATCTCCGTATAAAATCAGTTTTAATAAGGAGTGGTAGCTTCAGAGCAATTCAGTCTGATTGTTCTTTTACATTTAATAAGCTTGAAAAGGGAACTGACTGATATCTTCCATGTACACGTGTCTACTCTAGACTCTAAAGTTGACTGGGAGTTAATATACACTCACCAGACACTTTATTAGGTACACCTGTTCAACTACTTTTTAACACAAATGTCAGTTAATCACATGGCAGCAAGTCATGTAGGTATGTAGACATGATCAAGATGACCTGCTGAATTTCAAACGGAGCATCAGGATGGGGAAGAAAGATGATTTATGAGACTTTGAACATGGCATGGTTGTTGGTGCCAGATGGGCTGGTCTGAGTATTTCAGAAACTGCTGATCTACTGGGATTTTCCCACTTGACCATCTCCAGGTTTTACAGAGAATGATCTGAAAAAGACAAAATATCCAAATGCGCGGCAGTTCTTTGGATGAAAAGATCAGAGGAGAATGGCCAGACTGCTTTGAGCTGATTGGGAGGCAAAAGTAACTTAATTAACCACTTCGAATACAAAAAGGCATGCAGCAGAAGACCGTACCAGGTGCTACTCCTATCAGCAAAGATAGTGAGGCTAGTGTTCATGACGACTCACAAAATTGCAGAACAGAATATCGGAAATTTTGCTGGGATGGTAGGGTCAGAATTTGGAACAAGCAACACAAATGTATGGATCCATCCTGACTTATATCAAAGGCTGCTGGTGGTGTAATGGTGTGGGCGGTATTTTGTTGGCACACTTTGGGCTACTTTTTGCCAACCCATCAATGTTTAAATGCCACAGTCAGTCTACCTATATAGGGATAATGACAAAGCTCAAGTCCTCTCAAACTAGGTTCTTGAACATGGCAATGAACTCATTGTATGCAAATGTCCTCCACAGTCATCAGATATCAGTCCAGTCTTTAGTGAAATGGGAGACAAATCTGCACTGACTGCATGATGCTATCGTGTCAATATGGCCCCACATTTCTGATCTCTTTCCAGCACCTTGTTGAATCTTTGCCACAAAGAATTTAGACAGTTGTGAATGCAAAAGAGATCCAAACCAATACTAGCAAGGTGCACCTAAGCAAATTACTAGTGAGTGTATGGCCAAATCCAATGAAAGATTACCGATCATCTTCCAGAGATACAAGCCATTATCTATTGTATTTTCATACACCAACTGTCAGCATCTTTCATATACGCCAGCCAAAATCCCTAATTATTGCTGTTTGTCACAAATTCTGGCTCAATCTCAAAGTTGCTTACATTTACAAGGAGTGGAACTTCAGAAACTCAGAAAAGGACTCAAGCTGTAACAGAAATAGAGAAGAAGGAGTAAAAATGAGAAACAGTGTGTATGAAAGGAAGGAAGAAGAGAGTGAAGCCACCCCTTGGCCAGAGTCAATACAGATCTTAGTAAACATAAATAGTCTTGGATCTGTTACATCCACATGCAGGCAGTTCACAAGAAAGCTATTGATCAAATCCCACCAAAGGTAGAAATACGGAATAGCTAACAGCAGAATTACAGAGAGAACCTAACTCAAACTTTCAAATTTTCAAGCGTTCAGTAGGGAAAAAAAGAACAAATATATAACTATGATTATAATGGGACCACTAAGAACGTTCAAAGGCTGATTTTCTAAGGGCTAAACCTGTAAAACAAGCAGTGAAACTCAAAACATTGTTTACATTCTGACTGATGCGTAAAAAACAGAGGCTCAAACTGTCATGAAAAGCGAGAGGTGAGACGAGTATGAGATAAGTAATCAATTATGAGACTAAAGTCAAAATTATCACTGAAAATAGGGTAAGAATGTGATGTGTGTGAGTGTGTGTGTGTGTGTGTGTGTGTGTAACAGCAAACACTGAGAAGCTGAAATTGTTGTAGATAATAACAAACATCCAATTATGTTTGAAAAACATTATTTCGAAATGAAAGATGTGCAAATGTCTGAGATGTTACCTGGCTGTCTGCTAAACCTTTTTAAGAAGGAGATGCAGTGAGACAAATGATGGATTGACTTTGTATCTGCAAATGTACATTATTACCCTACTGAACTAACAGCCCTTGATCAGAATCACACACACACACACACTGCAAACTTATATTGCAAGGTTAGAGGGACTATCACGGAGTACAAAAGGTTTGCATGAATAAGCTTGCTGGCTGGCAGATGATGAGACATGCATATCATTGCCATGAAGATACACATAAATGCCTGCCTGTACCTGATGCCCCAGTGATACTTGTGATATTTTAATAGGTCATGGCGCTGTGTAGAAGCCATCCCATTTTCATCTTCGGTAGTTTTCAAAACTTTTCTTTTACCTGATTTAATTAAATCCTCTTTCCTCTAACAGTGAAACCCTCCCTGTGCCACTTTGGATTGCAACACAACCCTAAAAACCTGACTGATCCATCCCATGCTTGCAATCAGAGAAGTGTACTTTTTATGAACTTTTGCACACTTTTTATCCCTAAATATCAGCACCTATGAGGTTTTGTTCACTGAGGCCAAAAGGTTGTTTTTTTTTTTTGTTTTGTTTTTTTTTACTTCATCCAAAATGTGCCGGGCTTGTTTGGGTGTTGATTTGGAAACTTGCGAATTTTGTGGTGAGAATGCAGGAAAGGTCATAAAGGGCATATTTATAGAGGTCTTACTGCAGAGTGCAACAGTTCTCCAACGCTCCAAAGAATACAACATCTTACTGAAGGTCTTTTTAATGAAACACTTTTTAAAAAAATCTGCTTTTTGAACACTCTTACAGGCATTTCTCTGAGAAAGTGTTCTGTTGCTTCCATATCTAAACTTGACCTGTGAACTTTTTAATTATATTATGAAATGAAAAACAAACTGATTTTTTTTTTTTCAACATCTGAGGCATCATTTTGACAAAATCATATTTCAGAGTTCTATGCCCATGGCTGATGATAGTGGGGACAAAGTTTTATAAAGATTTTACAAAGGATTTTTTAAGTCTTCCCACTTCTGACTCTTAGAAACAATTAGTTAAGTGGGACACGTTTGAGACCTTGGTAAATGTTATCTGAGGGCTCTTAAAAATAACAGTAAAAAACAAAAATCTTTTTCTATATTAACTTAAATTTTCAATGGGGTGGGAAGACTTACCACTGTATACCAATTAACTGATTCTGCCTGACACATTTTTTGTGAAGAGAAATGCCACAAGCTTGTTTTTTTTTTTTTTAGCGTGACCCAAAAATGTGCCCTTTTTTACCATTAAAATTTCATGATGCAGCTGGTGTAACTTCTGTGGTCCTCAGTATCCTTAAATCCTCCGCGTACAGGTCACTGCTAGAGGAACTCCTAATGATTCTCTAGCTAATCCTCTGTAGAGTCTTCTACTTCCTTCAAAGGAGCCCCCGTCAAAAGAGACAGCCCCTAAAACGTGACACAGCCACGGTGTGATGAAATCTAATGGTAAAGTACACTCAGTCTGAAACAGGTTTAGATTTTCTCCACAAGGCTTTTCAAACCTGGTGGAGAAGGCTCATAACATGTAATCAAAAGCAATCAAATGCAGAAACCCAGCATAGCAGCCTCACACAGGTCTGCCATGGTGGGGTCTAATTAAAACTACAACCCCTAAGGTACTCTTTCCCACTTCTGCCGTGGATGACTGCTCGGGGGGTGGGTGGTTTGGTGGGCTGGGGAGTGGGTTAAACCCTGTGAGTACAAAGACAAACAGACTTATTAAGCCAAGCAAGCCTATGGTGCCACTTGATAAATGACAAGATGGGCAAAGAAGGCATTTGATGCTGGAATATAGAGGGGGAAACTTATTGAACTTTTTAATGTTCAACTGGCAAGGCCTGTATCTCCATTCAGATACGTTCCCTAATGGAGAAGGGGGAAAAAAGGCGAAGTCTTCACTCTCGGGGCAACACTCTGAAGAGGAGAATACTCTTTCTAAGCCTTGGCTGGCACCAAACCAGCGTTGTAATTTGAGACTTAATCACAGAAAAGGATGCAGAAGAGTGCAAACAAAATGTGCTATTTATTCTGTTGCCATTTCTCCAGTCTCTGCAAAAATGAAATTATTCCGCAACGTGAAGAAACTGGCATGCTGCCAGACATTTGTCTGCAGAATAGGACTTCGGCAAGCACAAAGCTTACTTCCCTGTATGTTCCCTGTTAGCTTTAATACGTTCTCTGCTGTGGCCCTGATTTGGCCAGCTTGACGTGAACATTAGTCTTTCAAAGTTCAATCAGTCATTTCAACTACTTCCTGGTGACAGGCCGAAGAGAACAACACGGCCACAAATCAAAGGTGAGTAGAGAGCCCCTCTTGCATGAGCCGGCTGAGGAGATGTATTGCTGGAGGCTTTGAAATGCAAAGGAGGAGAGGGATGTGTTTACATGATGACATTGTGTTTATCCATCAAAAGCAGACTGTAGAGAGAGGTGGTGTCGTTGCACTATTTGGAGATGGCGGATGACTGAGCACTCTGCATAGCCTGGGTGGCACACTAATCTAACAGCGAGGTCCCACTGGTGATGCAGGGCAATGCTCGTATTTGGTGCCACATCTTTTTCAACTCAGCTTTTCCCTGTTCTTCCACAAACAAAGCAAAATTCAGACTCTCGTTCTTGCTTTCATGACGAGCATGTGGATGCTGAATAATCTGTCGTGCGCTATTTCAACATTTTACTGAGCGTATGGGAAGAATGCTAAAAAAAATACACATTTTTCTTTTTCATTTGAAGTTCTTCATTGATGGAAAAAAAATATCTAGGTGATGTCAGTTATGAATATAATTCCATACTTACAGACTATACAACGCTTGTTGCTTCCACACATTAATTACAGTTTTTGCTCAACTCTTCACTATAAAAGGGATACAAGTGCAATTACTGACGAGATAACAAAGTTCTTTGTTGTTGTACAATCTGCTAGCACTCTTGTATGCTATTATTATGTGCTTATGTGCACAAGAAAATAACTTGTGAATTGGGACTTTGAGGTCTCTGCAATTTATGTGTCACCCTGCTGAAAGAATTAACTCTCAGTTCATGCTCAATCCACCTTAAAGCGGAGTGTGTCGCCACGCAACTTTTAAGATAGGCAGACAAAAGGTGAGAGAAAGTGAAATAGAGAATCTTTCTCCTGTCATTTCTATAGCCTATAAAGCCCCCCACGTGACTCTGAAGATTATGAAAAGGCCGCCGAAATATCAGGGGGTTTACTCTCTAATAACAAACATCACAGCACCGAGATAGATATCATACCAGGTGGCAAGAAATATGCAAATATCGGCCACATGCTCTAAAGCTGAACTCCGGGTGGGTCCTAGCTCATATTAGTCATGACTCGCTGGCAGAATGCACAGCCTGAATACTAAAGTACGGCTCGGACAGATGAAGAGGCATATGAAAAAACACTGAACTATGATGGTGATCTTATCAGTGACTCCCAGTATAAAGTGGCACATGATGATGAAAATAGTGATTGCCTTGTGTCACCGATAGTCATACAGTCTTTACAGTTTTCAGCCTTATTTTCAGATATTTCCTGGTAGCTGGCAGCAGACCTTTAGATTTTAGGAATACCTCATAAGTCTCCTGTTTGTTACCTTATTTGCTTTGGGGTTTTGACAACAAGCGAATGGGAAACATAAATCAACTTCCAGGATAGAGCGTGATTATGAATGAGAAAACATACTAAAGTGAGCATACAGTTTTGTCACTGTCAGTAGCACTTTCCCCGAGACAGCCGAGTGCCCCATATTCATCTGTTCAAGCAACTTAAATAGAAGACAGGACAGATGGGGAACGTTTTGAAACTTTTACTGACAAGCTATACTACGAGAAGTGTTCTTGTGTTTCCTTCTTACTACCTGCTGTGTAATAGCCTCAGCAACAAGGCTGTTCTGTGGAGATGCTGCTGACCTAAAAGCTTATCAAGGTGAAAATTTGCTTGCTGGTACAGAGCCCCTTGGCTCAGCAGAGTGAATCCATAAAAGAGATGTAGGAACCTCACCAAGAGTTTATGGTCTGCTTCCTTGTTTTCATCCTGTGATAGATCTAATGTCCATAACAAATCTGTCTTTTTTTTTTCCTTTTAGTTTCTTTTTGTTATAGTTTACAGTTTAAAAATAAGTCAACGAGTGGTGGTAAGTTAACAAAGAGGAAGACAAGTGATCCGAATCCCAACTTTGCAGGTAAAGTTAGGCTTCATGTGTATGAACACATGCAAAGTGTGGCTAGGAGCGTCTTACATCAAAGCTCAATTTAACATCAGGCACCAATTGCTGTCGTTTTAAAAGTATAATGCTTTCCTATAATTGCAAGTTAAAGAGTTAAAGAAGCAAAAGTGAGATGGTTCAGACACAAGCAGGGGGACAGTGGACATACTGGGTAAAGGATGCTGAATATGGAGTTGCCAGGTAAGAGGAAATGAGAAAGACCACCAAGAGGGTTTGCATATGTAGCAAAAGACGACATGCAGATCGCTGGTGTGAAAGAACAGGATGTTAGGGATAGGTGAGATTGAAGCAGACAATCCACTGGGGTGACCCCTAAAGCGAGCAGCTGGGAGAAGAAGAAGAAGTGTTAAATGTAAGATTTCAGCTTTTCAACAGTTCAAGGACTCTTTTGTTGTATGCACAAAATATTTTCAGCAGCAGGTCTCCACTGCAAGTAGACCGGGTGAGCACACTTTTAGCGCGGAGCGATACTAATGTGGTATGTGCAGAATGTGGCAAGGGCATTGTCTCGGAAGAAGCAAGGTCTTCCTTGAATTAGATGGCATCTGGACGGCAGCACATGTTGTTATCTATATGTTGTTCAGCAATAATGGTACTTCTGTGTACACTAATGACTCCATCCCATATATTTTTTGACAGCGTGGGAAGCTTCAACCCAGCTTGATTTCCGAGAGACTAAGCCTCTCCCATTCTCTTTATATAGCCAGTTTTGTTTGTAAATGGTAAATGGACTGATTCTTATATAGCGCTTTTCTACTCTCCTGGAGTACTCAAAGCACTCTATACAACATGCCACATTCACCCAATCACACAAGCACTATCTTCTATACTAAGTGCTTCTATACACATTCACACTCCAATGGATGCATTGGAGAGCAACTTGGGGTTAGTATCTTGCCCAAGGATATTTGGCATGCAGACTAGGGGGAGCCAGGGATCGAACCACTAACCTTTCGATCAGTGGATGACCTGCTCTACCACCTGAGCCACAGCCACCTGTTTGTTTATAATAAACCTAACTGTGAGATGTTACTACCAGAGCTTTAATGCAACATAATGTCTAAATTTAAGCCGTTTATATTCATGTATAATTTTAGAATTTTAATATTTAGTTTGTATTTTACTGTCTTTTCTCAGTGTTTATCCACAAATTCTTCTTTTGGCCTTTTATTAAGTCATGGATAGATAAAACTAATTAGTGACACTCTCTGGTGTTTGCCATTTTAACCGCGCATACAAAAAAAAGAAAAAAAATCAGAAATAGCTATTTGACTAATGAAATGATCTCTGCTAAAGAATCCAAGAGCCCTGCCACATTAAGTGTTTTCTCTTACTTATTTTTAAAGTCTTTATTTTAAATACAGTTGTTACTAGCTGTTTTACAACGTCAATTAACAGACAATAATATTTTTTTGACATCTTTTTTATTTCAGTAAACATGGCAATAGGTCACAATAACAGTACACAACAAATTTAGTACACACCCACACCACACTACTGCTTTGGTCTGTTCATGCTGTTGGTTAAATGATACGCCTAATCACACTGAGAAAAGAAAAAAAGAGTTTAGTTTACATGAGTTTATAGATGGTATATATATTTTATATGTTAAATATTGGTCATTTTTGTCCATTGCTAGGTTGATACTGCACAATATTCAAGAATGAAGAGATTCCAAGACATGAGGTAAGATGTAAGGTGATCAGGTTATGTTGCAACAGCAACAAGCTAAAAATAACAACTAAATCAGTACTAAAATGTAAAAATACAGCCAAAATTTAGAAAAGGAAAAAAAGAAAAAAACAACAACCTAGCAAGATGCTTGATAAAGTTTAAAGGACCCTTGATAGTTATCAGTATCAACATACACTAAATATTCAGAGTTAATGTAGGAACGAATCTGTCATGTGTAATCTGTCATTGCACATTATCAGTTCCTGGAGATTGGTTTTTTTACATTCACACTCACACAAAATCCCAAATAAATAAAAACACATAGTAAAATAAAAAAAATAATAATATAATGCTTATAGAAGGTTTAAAAGGTGCATAAATGCTACAACAGGTCATTTTAGTATGTTACTAGGCAAATGATGACATCATAATATTTGATGTAGATAAGAAACTTCAGAGGCCTAAGATGTACCTGTGGGCGAAGCTTGGTTGCTCTACTCCTGATCATGTCGGAGGAGTTAAATGGCTAAAAACACAAACACACTGACAGATAGAAATTTTGTGTGTTGGTACGATTCTCTCTTTAAAACAGTTGTAGGAATATCTAAGAATGCTTTGCATGTGGAATCAAGGCTCTCTTTTTCAGCTCTTATTTCACATAAAGGAATCCAGAAGCTGTAAGCACAATCTTGGCACGCGGACCATGAAGGTTGATATGTGCAAACGACTAGCATTGCACTTCAAGATCTCTGTGTACTGCAGTCAGTATTTTTCACTATGCTGCCTCATACTGCCATCTGAGCCACTCGCCGAACAAATGCACTGGCAGCCGGAAGAAAGTCATCCACCACTGGAGGTTTTTTTGTTGGTCTGCCATAAATTATGTGACGACAGAATGCAAAAATGTCACATGATAAGTGGGTAGCCTAAAGTAAAAATATCACATTAAATTCCCCTGCTTCTTCATAGATGATGCATGCAATGTACAGACACACACACTTTCACACAACATGCTTTTACACAAAGATAAACTGATAATATGTAATGACATGCTTGTTAAGGTACTCCTTCCTTCACAAGGAATTTCCTTCTAGAGGATTAAGTGCAGCATGTAAATATGCTGACATGCTTCCGGCTGTACTGTGAGGAAAAGTAGGCTAAATCTTCCGGCCTCTCGCTGACAATTTACGATGACATCTATGTGTGAGAGGGAGTATGCATGACATTAGGGCTGCCATGCCTTGTTAATTTGACATATTAAGACAAGTTAATTAAGGTCCATCTTTAGGTAGAGATATTTGCAGCACTGCAAAAATATTAAACAACTGCTTATAAGTCAGGTGAATGTGAGAGAATAATTTTCTTTTTTAAAAACCTATATGGGGTTCATATACACTCAACAAAAATATAAACGCAACACCTTTGTTTCTGCTCCCATTTTCCATGAGATGGACTTAAAGATCTAAAATTCATTCCAGATACACAATATTACCATTTCTCTCAAACATTGTTCACAAATCAGTCTAAATGTGTGATAGTGAGCACTTCTGCTTTGCTAAGATAATCCATCCCACCTCACAGGTGTGCCACATCAAGATGCTGATCTGACATCATGAGTAGTGCACAGGTGTACCTCATACTGCCCACAATAAAAGGCCACCCTGGAATGTGCAGTTTTTTGCTTTATTGGGGGTCTGGGGACTCAGAACCGGTCAGTATCTGGTGTGACCACCATTTGCCTCATGCAGTGCAACACATCT
>VVHJ01065219.1:6141-35678 GCA_015107715.1 Tylochromis polylepis
GGGAAGGTTGTGGGCGGGGGGGGGGGGGGCGGTATGAATAAAAAAAAAGAATGCTTGGACACTGCTAGCATGATGGAACCGGTTTTTGACGGGGCTCCCACACAAACGCAAAGCAGAAGATGAAGCATCGCCAAATATGCTTCCAAACCAAAGACTAGAAAATCTGATGAAGCATATCTCGCCTTTGGCTTCACCTGCACAACGGTGGTGCCAAGGTAGGTATCCCCGACAGAATTGTTTCCCCCGTGTCGGGGGCACGCGCTGGGCTGTCCAAATCACGGACAAACAGTATCCCACAGCTGTTTATGTTTGTAAACCCATTTTGCACAGAGAGGCATTTTTTGACAAATGTATTGATAGCAATGTTGAATATTCTTACACAGTAAAAAAAACAAAAAAACAAAAAACAAAAACAACTACATGTAAAATAATGACACCATAAAGATGGTTTGTTTTTCTGTTATTTAAAAGAGTAGTAGTTTATTTTATTGCTACCTGTAATTTATTGCAGTTTACTTTTATTTGTTTAATTGTTTACAAAAGGTCGGAGGTGTGAAATAAACTACAATGGAGTTTGAAAACAAAGTATGGGTGTTTGTGGTTGGAGGATGTGTTTGTGGCGGGGAGGGGGCAAGATTTTCTTGTAAAAACAAAGGGGGGTCTAGCAAAAAAAAGTTTGGGAACCACTGAACTAGGACGACATCACCCACCTTTGGACGTAATTGATGAGGCCTAGCGGACTCCACAGGTCAGTGTTGGGACACCTCTCAGTCAACCCCTGACTCAATCATCTGTATGGGTTAATTCTAAAGGGTGAAACACTGGGAGGTTTTGGGGACTGAACCGGTTTGGAGCTAGCCTCATGTGGCCATTAGAGGAACTGCAGCTTTTGGCTTCCTTTTCAGCTCTGGAGGCTGGCTCTCGGTCAGTCCCCACAGACTCCTCAAATACGTTAACAGCCTTCTCCAATAAAACATTTTTGTCCTATCTGGACAGTTTCACTCCTTCGTTTTATTTATTTATTTATTTTTTATAACAGACCCATTTGGATTTTATCAGGGCTAAAAGTTAAAAGCTTTGACTAAACGGCACAAACCACCCCAGATGTTTGTGCTTCAGCTTTGGTGAATAAAATGTTAAAAGTTTGAAAATGCAAAGTCTAGAAAACAATGTGTGATGTCACAGTGGGTATATCCATCATTTATATACAGTTTATGGTTTGTTTGCATATAAGTAGAGTGCCCTCTGTTGGAGGCGACTATTGTTGTGATTTGGCGCTATATAAATAAAATTGAATTGAATTGAATTGAATTGAATCGAATTGAATCAAGTTAAACAGCATCTTGAGATTAAGCTGGCCTTTTTTGTTTTCTCTTGGGGATTTTTTTGTTTTCATTTTAGAATTGCTGTTTTGACGTTCTCAGGCCAGTTCTGGTTGTTGAGCACAGTTTTTACTCAAGGAAAGTAATTACACATTACTTGTTACTTTCCTTAAAGGTAACGCAGTAAGTTACTTTCTTACTTGTCGCAGGAAGTAATTTGCTACACTACTCGTTACATTACTTTCTCGTTACTCTGTAAAATGACCTGAAATGCACCGTCACATAATTACCAGTTAACAACATAAACCTGAGGCTACAGTCTCAAACACCAACACACACAATCCCACACAAATACTACTGAGGACACACATGCAAACTTTCTTGTAGTGTTTACGTGTCAACACAAAGTTGAAAATCAGCCTAAAGAGACTTCAAAGCAGTGATTTCACTTTGGAAACATGAACAGGTAGAAACGGAGGCTGTGGCTGCTGGGCTGGAGTCATGCTAACGGTAAGTTAGCCTTAAAGACACTCTGGGGCCATGGCTAGCTTAGCGTTAGCATGCTATCTGTGCAGGAGCTTGCTGAAGTTGTGTTAGCAGTATATTGCAGCCATTTCTGTCCTGGATGCAGTTCGTACCTTACCATCGTGCTCTCGTCCTTTTGTGCAATAAAAATAAAAGTAATGTCCACTCCTCAGAAGCTGTGTCGCTGTACCGCGTCACAATTTTCTTCCTCCCACATACAAACTGAAATCAGTTGATTGTCACGCAAGTGAAAAACATGAAGAAAAGAAACTTGTGTAATTTTTTTCTTTTCTATCTGCCAACTGAACAACTTTTGTAATGCAAGTAATGACATAATTGTAACTGTAATGTAATTACTGAATTTAGTACAGTAAGGCTTTACATTACTGAAAAATTTAATGTGATAACGGCAACACCCAGCACTGTTGTCGAGCCATATCCTGCTCATGCCCCAGATGAGCTGAACAGAAGCGGCAGAGTTGAAGCATCTCTGTCCTGCAGCCATTAAAGCTCAGGTGAGCCGTCTGTGACAAACACACTTTAAAGCTTCATTGTGTTCAGACACACACAGCCTGTGTGGGCGGAGCGTTTTTGTACCTGAGTTCTGAGTATTCTGAGCTGAACGATTCCTTCATTCTCCTCTTCTCTCATTCGCTCTGTGGTCAGCTGCAGACGACCAATCAAATTGATCTTTCCCCGCTTCTGGACTTTGGAGTTTTTACTGAGAAACATGTAGACATTTAAACACAGATTAGTATCTGAATACTGGGCCTTACACAGGAGACCTTTTGTTACTCCATACATGAGTGGATTATAATAACAATGAAACATGTCGGCATTATTTCTAGAGGTTGAGTATATAAACTGCTGGTAAGACTTGTATAAATGCCAAGACCTACATGAGTGAGAACTCCTGGTTGACGTAGAAGAGCGTGCCGTCTGTGAAGTCTTTGGGTGAGCTCACGGGAGGGTCGTAAGACAACACCTGCCTCTTCAGCTTTGGGAAGGCGACCAGAGACTGCACAGCGAGGAGAGAGCAGGAGACCTGAAGTTAAACTTCATCATCATTACCAGCCACAAATACTGCCAGTGTATGTGCATTAAAGGACAGCATGACTGTTATTTAATCACCACTGATTTTCTGTGGGAATAACTGTTATTTAAGTTTCATTCTATTTTTGGTTAGGATGCTCTTTGTCTTTCCCTAGAATCAGCCACTGGTGTGCTCTTAATAAGTCCATTCTCGGTCTGTTCCCATCTTACTTACAGACAGGCGTTCACAGGCTCCTCCTCTGTGGAATTAGCTGCAAAATAAACCAAACCTAAAAGAGCTGCTCACATTAAACAGCATTAGGGTCATTTTAACTGACCTGCAGAGAGTTACTTCACAGCTGCTCGAACATTACCGCCCCCTTGTGGCCAGAGATAACTGTGACAGTTACCTGTTGTTATGTTTTTATGTCATGCAGTATTTTCATTACTGATCTTACACGTTTAAACTTATCTTGTGTTGTTGCATGTATTATGAATCTATGTAACCTCTGCTGGATGACCCGATGCCTGCCTTTGCCAGGGCACTGTTGCAAAAGACATTTTTAATCTTAAGAGTGTTAAAATAAAAATGTAGTACAGGCAGTGGTAGCAGCGCTGAGCACGGCTGCTTCTGGGTTCAAACCTGCCTGTTGTCCAAAGAGTCGAGAAGGAAGAGATGTTCTTTCACTTTTCAACCAAATTTAGACACAATTTTACCTTTTTATTTAGAAGTCTTTTCACTTTTTAACCATATCTCAGTGTTGCTTAAACATCTGCCATCTCTTCTGGGTGGATGGCTCTGCAGCACAGGCAGTATTATCTCAGCTACAAGTTACGAAGAACTGATTCAACCTCAGCAACTTTTTAAATCCTCCATGTTTCTGGTCTAACTTGTAAGTGAAGAATTTAAATTGCGTCCTCGGCCTGACCCAGAGTGTTCGGCGTAGCTCTGCGTCGGGCAGCTCTGTGGCCAGTTTGAGGTTCTCGAAGCTGATTCGCTCTCTGGGCCTCTGATTCCAGGCAAACAACACGGCGAGCTGGAACGTCGTCACCTCCAGGTCGTACTGCCCCACTTCATTTTTAAAGGTGATCTGATCAGAGAAGAACCAAAGGACGAGGAAGAGAAGGCGAGTGTCAGTTTGGTTTAGAAGCTCGATATCTTCTAAAGAGAAAACACTCGCTGAGCTGTAGAAGTGGGCAGCAGCGCGCTGTAAACTAAAGCTTTGCTAAAAAATACCAGAATAACTCTTCAGTAGTCTCAACCAGCACTGTCAAGTTAAACTCTTTTTCTAACTTTTCCACGTGACCCAAAGAATTCCCGTTTGAAAACTGGAAAGTGTAAACGGAGGTGACCAGAATAAAGATTACAGATCATCACAGATAATAGAAGTGTGTAAGGAGAAAAGCTAATGAAAAAAATAGGAGTAAAACTGAGTGAGTATCACCTGAACGTGAGAAAATGCTCACAGTGTGCACACATTAGTATCATTTAAAAGGGATATCATTAATAACTTGTGTTCTTTCCATGTAATCCTATTCTTTTCTCATGCATTTACCTTTATGGACATTCTTGCACCCAAATTTCTTATAAAAGTCCTGTTTGATAAGGAAACTCTAAATCTTCGATTTTATTAACTCCAAATATCAGGTGTTTTTCATAAAAGAAGATGTTAAGAAACAAAAATAATCTTCTATTTCCTAATTTGTAAAAACCAAGAATTAGACTTCATTTAAATTCCCAGAATCTCCTACACTGCTATATTTCTAGGGCTTTTATTTTGAAATGTACAGACAGGAAGATGCCCTTTTTTTTGCACGTGCAGAAAAAATTAGAACAAATTTGTATGATCGGATAGTGACAGATGAACAAAAGAGAGATAAGAAAAACAGAAAAATGTATTCAGATTTCAGTTTCCATTTTCCAGGAGATTCGTGTTTTCCGCTCTTTATGGCAGCAGGAACTCTGCTTTAGTCCACATACTCACAATGCCGTTGGACATGAGGTGATGCCAGTGGAGCTTCCGACCGCTGTGATTCCTCTTGTAGAAGTCCTCCACCTCGGGGATCAGGTCCTCCAGCTCCGTGGGCAGCGAGACAAAAACCTTCTCACTGCTTCGTGACCAGGCGCCGGCGTTCAGGATCTTAATGTTCACGCTGTCCGCTGCACGGACGGAGAAAGGTAAAGTGAAAAATCAAGAGGAACCGTTTACGCTCAGTTTAAAAAAAAAATTCCCCTTCACATGAAAATGAAACGTGTGTGTGATGAGTTCAGTCTGAAAAAAGGAACTGCTCCTGGTTCACTGCAGGCGGCCATAAATGCTTCCGATGCTGAGTGAGCGCTGAAACTACTCCAGTGTAACTGCATTCATGTCCTCACAGGTCACAGTATCACCCACATCAAGTGACTGATGGAAGAGTGTAGAAAGGGAACATCCTGCAGCTGATTTAGGCAAAGCGATTCTGATACAGTTAAATGTGTGTTTCTGGCCCAGAAGGGTGTAGTAACAGCTCCGTGAGGTACGGTGAGCTTCACCTCACAGTTTTCAGTATGGTGAAGGAGGGTCTCTTAACACGGCTACATCACTTTGGTAACTTTTGCAGCACGTGTCACCCGGCCCAGAGCGGTTTATGATCCTTATTATTTTTGCTGACGGGATCTGTTTCATACACATGTTTCTGCTGCTGTAGTGACGCAACTGTGGTGCAAACGGCATCGCAGTGTCAGAGGAAATTATTAGGGATGTTCTGGGGAATTAATTTAGCTTACTTTAATTTAAAGGAAGAAAAAAAACATCTGAGGAGTCAGCTTATCTAAAAGTAAGAAAACACTCAAAGCTGAGCACAAGCTAATGGACGAGGTTAGATATTGGCCATGTAAACGCTGTGCGTGTAATCGGACGTCATAATCAAATTGTGTTTTAACCATCTGTGACGCACTATGCTACACGTAACATCGCAGACACAGTACGGCTAACATTACCAGAACCAGCAGCCTTCCTTTCATGCAGGTTAACATAAAAACGGTTGTGCTGTATGCTACAGAGTGTGTGTGTGTGTGTGTGTGTGTGTGTGTGTGTGTGTGTGTGTGTGTGTGTGTGTTACCTGGCAGTGCCAGCTTGTTGTGTTTGTGCATCTCTTTGAAGACCTGATTGAGGTCCTCTGACACTTTGATGTCCTGAAACATCCTGGCTAGCTTGTTCACATAATCAGCAGGCATTCCTACTTCCTACAGCCACACACAGACACGCAAAGGAAGGCAAAAATCAGACAAACGGGTAATTTGATTGTTAAACATAAGATTTACATCACATGGCATGATGTGATAAAATATTTAAAAGAATCAAGTAACCAGTTTTTCTGGCCCGGGAAGAGCAGATGTTTTGCATAAGTACAAAAACATAAATCACTCACAGGACACCCGGAAATAATAAAAGTACTTTGTGTTAAGACAAAAACATGGATGTAATTTGTTGTTTAACAGAAAAAAAAGAAAAAGTTTAGAGTAATAAAGACATGCTGATATTCCCTGAAGTCAGGGGTGATTTTATGACTCTGCTGCTGAGAGTTCAAGAAAAGCCAAACTCACTCTCAGCCACTCCACCATGTTCTCTTCAATCTCACTGTCGGCCGAAATGTCCAAGATCAGGCGCCTGGTCAGGTGAGCTTTGTGGTAACGCATGAACACGTCTTTGTTCTGGACGTATTTCAGCACCAAGAGCTGCAAGGAGGGGAGAGAAAAGCATGAATCTGCAAGAGAAGGAGAGAACGAGAAGGCAAAAACGGACTGATATGGTTTGAGATTAGACTCACCACTTCTTTGAGTTTGAGCTCGATTTCCTCTGAGGTCAGTTTCTTGCTGAGCGGGGTTTTCCTTAGCAGCATGTCGCAGTAGTTTGCCAGCAGCTCCGGACACTTGGACTCCGGCTGAGTCTTCATTCCCACCCTGATTCAACAGGGAAATGCATTCACACATTTACGCACACAAACATCGACACTGCGACCAGTTTTAGACGACGAGTGATTTAAGACCCACAGTGACCAAACGTACCCTTTCTGTTTCATTGGCAGCTCCAGTTTGAAGATTGTGGCATCATTGACGACCGCTTTGTAAGCCTGCGAGGTAACAGAAAATATGAGAATGAGAAAAAAATTATTATTAAAATACTGAAGAGCCCTAAAAACATTCAATTTCAGACCATAAATTAAAACAATTTCCCATTTCTTCACTAGTGGTTTTAGTGAAACCACAGCAGACTAAAGATTCCTGATGTCCTTGATAAACCGGTTAACAGCTGAACAAAAACAAAAACAAAAAAAACAAACGTGGTGATGTTTGATTTTTACTGTAAACCTAACAGAGATCCCAGCAGCCCCCACCTCCAGCAGTCCGTGCTGTTCCGAGTTAGGACGTTCTGTACTGCTGTCCATTTATTTTAGCAGGAACCTTCCTCGAATCTGCACAGATTAGGCTGTGACTGTACGATGAATCCACATGTGTGAATATGGCTACAGCGGATCATTTTTCTTCCCGGTGGAGGATATCGGATAAATAAAGCTACAGTTCAGTTCTTATGAACCTGGAGTATTCGTGCAGAACCCTCCTGCTATTCTGAAGCCGTGGTGTAGCACTGACACTGTAAAAGTGAAACCTGTACACATGAACTTTGACCAAAATACCAGCCCAAACGCTCCACCGGACTCTGGCCCTGACCTGTGAGGAATGCAAAGGCCTGCACAGAGGTGATACATGAGGTTTTAATCATTCTGATTTAAATATCGCTGGATATTAAAACTTTAAGGAGTGACTTCTTTGGAAGTCAGATAAAACAGACCTTATCTCTTGCTGTGAGGAAGCGAGGGTCATCCTGGAAAGCCTCCTTTACCAGCTTACTGAAGCGGTTAAACAAAGTCAGCAGCTGCTCCACATACTTTTCAGAGTCCTGGACAAACACACACATTGATCCATTATCAGCTTTCATCTCTCATCTTTCAAACATGCCAACAAATGGGTCACTCCATAAAAAAAAATAAAAAAAAGGTTCCCACTTGAATCAGCTGATTTTTTAAATGAAGCCGTGCAATGTTTATTCATACTATGAATGTTTTCCAAGTACAACAGAGGAGTCCAAACCTTGCACTTAAAGAAAAACAGCAACTTTAAAAGTGCCAAATTTCACCCGTACGCACTGTGAGGGCCTGTAACTCAGAAATATTCACTGTGTTAAATGCATTTACATGGCTTCATTAAATAAAAAACATTGAGCCGACACTCAGGGAACAGCTACAGGCACCGACTGATTCTTCATCGAGTGACCGTGGTTATTGAAGTGTGTGTTTGTGCACGTACAGTAGTGATCGTCTCGGCAGCAGCCACCATGTCCGCAAGTCCAGCATTGACGATATGCTCCTCCAGGTCTTTCAGCATGGGCTCGATCCCGTTGGGAACCTTGTCCATCAGTGAAAACATGAGGTGCAGCTCTGCTCCAGAGAAAATCAGCGTCACACACTGGACAAGAAGCACGTGGGATGAAACTAGAACTTCCTGCTCTTTCTGGCTCATGGAAAGCCCAGATGGCTGAGGACCGCCATAATCCAAGTCCTCACGATGATTTATGCCAACTTAAAGAGTAAGCTGAATTTGTTCATGAAATTATAACTCCTTCTACTTAGTGTCGTGGGGTAAATGCTCATGAGCCGTGACTGTGGTTGGCGAACAAACAGCTCTACCAGTAGAAAACCAGAGTGGAAGCAGTTTCTATTTTTAAATCTATCTGGCTGACGCAGCAGTGAATTTCAAAGCCACTATTTTCAGCAGATGTTATAATTTGTAGCGCAAATCAACCGAGTTAACTTCAGCAGCGACGGTGCAGAGGTACTCACTGACTGTCTCGTTGCGTTTGATCATTCCTGGACATTCGGCGAGGATCGTCTCTTTGAACGAGGTCACCAGAGCGTTCACGCAACACTCCATCAGCTGTGAGGATGCACGGAAAATACAGACTGCCATTAGGACAAGATATAAATTAACAGGCAGCACACACATTTAACGAGACTCACGAAATTCAGTGTTTAAACTGAAACCAACACAGGAAGTGACCCTAAAAGAAGGGCTAAATGAAGAAAAGCAGACACAGGAGGGTTCAGCACAACCAGTGGACGACTGAGAAAAAGTTCACTGATGAGCTGCTGACCTGAGGTTGTTTCCTCCAGTCGCACCTACATGTTTCACCCGTGAACCAAACCTCTTTAACAAGTTTGTTTTCTTGCAGTCAGAAGTTTTGAGATAAAGGAAGCATACGCAGGCTGTAAAACATATTTAGGCAAGGCAAGGCAAGTTTATTTATATAGCACAATTCAACAACAAGGTGATTCAAAGTGCTTTACAGAAACATTAAAAAACAAAAACAAATAAAAAGCATGATTTAAAATGGAAAAAAAAATTAAAATAAATGAAAAGAACAGTAAATAGGATCAGTAGTTAAAATGTAAGTTTTGAAATTTACGCTTAAAAGTAAAACTGTGCGGATTTGGTGCTTTATTCAAATGCAGCTGAGAACAGGTGAGTCTTCAACCTGGATTTAAATAAACTGAGTGTTTCAGCTGATCTGAGGCTTTCTGGGAGTTTGTTCCAGATATATGAAGCATAAAAGCTGAATGCAGCTTCTCCACGTCTGGTTCTGACTCTGGGAACTGATAAAAAACAGGATCCAGATGACCTGAGGGATCTGGGAGGTTCATACTGGGTCATACTGGGTAACCAAGATGATGATGACAGCATCATCTGATCTGGAAGTTTCCACGAGCCCTGTCTGTTTCCGTGATCACTCCTGGATTTGGAATGTAAAGATAAAGGAAAACTGGAGATCCGGCTTTGTTACTGCCCCGCCTCGTAGCGTGGGTGTGTTCGTTTTGATCAGCCGTTATATTGTTGCAACCCTGTTTCTTAAATATTACATGCTTACATAATAAAAACAGCATTCTCAGTTATACAATGATCACAATGCACCAACACTGTTGAATGAAACATTATTTATGAACTGAATCAGCACTGCTGGAGGATGGTCTGGGTGGGTGGCTTGCTGTCTGGTTAGGTTAAGCAGTTTGGTATAAGAGCAGATTGCAGTTTTACAGAAATGTTTACACCTTGTGTCTCAGTTCACCTTAGATTATTTCTGTCCGGCCTGCATTCTTTCCCTAACCTTACCCAAGTGTTGGTACTCCCAGCACAAACAGTATGAACATAACAAATTATTGTAAATGTACGTATGTTGATCTAAAAGTAAGTCCAGTCTGCAAGCGGTTTCCTTCAAAACATACTGGAGTTGAAAATTACTTGGACACAGCGTGGCCTTCTCATTAGACTTGGTACTTTGTAGTCATACCTCAGCGGTATACTGTGTGTAGATCACTGCTGGAAATACTGTGAACACTTTTAGCAGCAAGAAAATCACCTCGGTGTATAGAGGGAGAGCTGTGGTATGAAAATTGTGCTTTAAAAAAATATTTTTAAAAATCCTCTGTGTTTATCCTCCATAGACTCTTTGCAGTCCTTAATGGGGAGCTAAACGACACATTTAAAGAGTGATCTGCTGCTTAATGAGGTTCTGCTTTTGCAGGTTGTCTCACTGAAATGTGATGGGCAAGACGAGCGATTTCTCTCTGGGGATTTCAATGCCATGCGATTTAATTTTGCAATTCTTATCCAGCAGTAACTTAAGTATGATCATTTTTCGCCTACAGCGGGGTTAGTTAGGCCAAAACCACCAAATAACTCAAATATTACTGTTCTGATGGCAACTTAGCTTATGTGCAAGTTTAAAGTGAAGTTCTTACACGTGTTCTGTGCAATTGAAATGTGTGCAGAGCTGCCATTTGAGAGATTTAGCGAACATTACCTCATTTATTCTCCTTGATCCATGAACCTGAAGTGAATCATTGTTTTGAACCACTTTATGGATCATCACTCCTACGGATTCGGTAGCCTGTAGACAGCTGGAGATGGACTGCATAAAAAGCACAAAAAAAGCAAACGATAGAAGAAGTGGTATATGTGAGGTTTGCTACCTTTGTCAAGTCCAAGCTCTCTAATCTTAAACGCAAAACCAGCATGTCCTTAGCTTAAAATATTCGCAACATAACACACAGAGAAGCTTCTCAAACACAAGACTTTGAGGGGGAAAAAATTACTACAATTAGACTGTAATTAATATGTTTTCTGTGTTTGAAAAATAGCTGTGATGTATGTCATGGGTTTCCTTTGTAGTACGTGGAAGCTTTCTAAATAATTAAGTTTGATCACGGAGGGAGGGAGGTGAACTCCTTTGTGTCTGTGAATAGTATTTTATTGTGATAGAACATGGCTGGCTGCCATATGTGTGATGTGATATCATCATCACTGGGGTAACACGATCATCAGATATTGACACAACAAAGCATATAGTAAATGTCACATGAAAACAAATTCACCACTGTTGAGCAAGTTTCTTGGAAGACACAATCAATTACTCATTAAAGTAATGAAATTACGCAGAAGTAGTAAACAAAATTATGTTTCCATTACATTTCCACGGGCAGCCTGCATACAGAACAGTAGAAAAAAAAAAAAAAAGAGAGAGAAGCTCTGGGATCTATTCTGATTCATGAAGATTAGCTCACTAGGTGAAGCAGTTCACCTCACAAAGCATCAAACAATAGTTTGTATGGATGAGCGGATGTTATTTTGTTACAGCAATGCTACTGAATGTTACTTTACGGAGTGAAAAGTGTATGAACAATGTCAGCAACAATACTCAGGTAGGCTGTGTTGTTTAAATGATGCTCATTTGGTAAAAGAGGCAGACAGTGTGCCAAAAATCTATCCCCCACACTATTGCATCACCAGCAACAGCCTGAACCATTGATACAGACCAGGATGGATCCGTTTTTTTCTTGTTGTTTACATCAAATTCTGACCCTACCATCCAAATGTCGCAGCAGAGATCGAGACTTATCAGACCAGACAATGTTTTTCCAATCTTCTAATGTCCAAATCTGGTGAGTCTATGTGAACTGTAGTTTCCTGTTCTTAGCTGACAGGAGTGGCACCCGGTGTGGTCTTCTGCTGCTGTCCACATGAGCAAATAGAAATGCTCTTCTGCATACCTTGTTTGTAGCGAGCAGTTGAGTTACTGTTCCCTTCCTCTCAGCTCAAAGCAGTCTGTCCATTCTCCTCTGAACTCTGGCATCAATGACATTTGTTCTCCCAGAAACCTGCCGCTCACTGGATATTTTCTCCTTTTCTGACCATTCTTTGTAAACTCTAGAAATGGTTGGGTGGGAAAATCCCAGCAGATCATGCTCAGTTTGAAATTTCAGCTGGTCGTCTTGACCATGTCTATTGGATAATCAGATATTTGCGTTAATGAGCAGCTTAACAGATATACCTAATGAAGTGGCCAGTGTCTCTACCTGAAAGCTCAAAAACAGCTCCCAATACTTTATAGTGAAGCCATGCTACGCTGTAGGTCTCTGAGCTCCTTTCACTGACATCTATGCCCTGTACTGCTTAAAATTCACACATTTTCAGAGTATGCTCACTGGTTATCACAGCGTGAATGCAGTCTACGTCAAATACGTAATGGTGGTGTCACTGAGAGGACAACTACTCTGCCAACGGATTAGGTTAATCACAGGAGGAATGTCTGCAGTGGCCTCTTTTCAGAGCAGGGAATTAGATTTATACAGAGAGCGAGGTTGGGGTGGGTGGGGAGGGCTGGGGCTGGGGGTTCAGAAAACTATGTTGTGGTAAGGCGAGCAAGGCAGACACCAGTGAGCTTTAAATTCTCCCTCTATCTGGCAATCAAATGTGTCAGCTTGTAGACTGGAAGGGTTTATTATCTCCTATCTGACCATATCTGCCTCTTTGCTTCTCTTGTCTTTTTGGATGGATGCCGCTGGAAGCTATAAGTGATATGTCAGTAGATGAATGAAGCGTGCAGAGTGACCTTAGAGATACGTGTGGGCGTTTTTTTTGCGCTCCTCTCTGTTCACATGTCAAGGCGAGCTTTCCGTGAAAAGTCAGCTGTGACGTAGACAAGGAGCAGTAGCGAGATAACCACAGTAATACTAAAAACTATACTACACTGCTAAAGTGTCATCTCTATGTGAGGTCATGTTTGTGAGTCGCGCTAAGTGAAAGGTTACATGTGTTTAAAAGTGGGGTGCCCTGCGACTCTTAACCAGACGCAGGAGGAAGCAGTTGTTATCAAATAGCCTAATCTGCGCTGCTCAGTGCTGTTTCAGTGCTTAATGCACTTGATTGGTGGATGTTGACCTTCTTACTCGAAAAGCGACCGATTAAAGGACGACTGTTCTAGGCAGCGCGCATGCGATCACACAGTATGTCGAGCTGTATGATTATAACCTCATTAAAGATTTTCGTGCAATTTACAGTACTGATAGTCATGTTTATCTTCCTGTTTCACAGTTTTAAGGGTTTCCAAAGGTCTGAAAAGAAAAGGAAATTCTTATGGGTGCATGTAATTCAATCCAGTTTTATTTATGTAGCCCGAAATCACAACAGCAGTTGCCTCAAGGCACTACAATAATACAGAGAAAATAGAGAAAACCTCAACACTTACTTACTTACTCACTTACACTTACTTCAATACTCAATGGTGCTTGAAAAAAAGTGACACCCTGTTTTAATTCCTCAGTGAAATGGGTAAAATTAGGAATAAACACACAAGTGTTTTTTTTAAATGATCACCGTCCTTGCTAGTCACACTAAAAGCCATTTACCAACTCACCCTGAGCTTGATATCCATTTTTGCAGACAGAGGAGAGTACTAGACCTCCACATTCTGTGGATCACTCATGCTATGCCGAGGTCAGACGTGGGTTGTTAAGATCACAGGGAATTCACATGACAGAAATCAGAGTGCACTTTTCCCCACTTTTACTGAAACAGTGTAGTCAGTGAAGGTGGTCATAATATTGTCAACGCACAAGAAATCTATTCTTGGACTTTGCAAATCAGTGCAGAACCTTGTGAGATAAAAAATTTTCATTGCCATGCAGATCAAATTTTTTTTCTCAACCCTGGAAATGACTCTTGCTCTTTCTTTGTCTGCCTTTGTCTTCATTTCAGTCCTGTTAAGTCCTGAGTTTCTTCATCTATTTTCAGAGTTTATTTTTAAAGTGCTTTCCGGGATCATGTCTGTTCTCTCATCCTGATTTAATATGACTGGGAGTGTTTGTATTAGCAAGATAGCTTTCATGTCAAAGGTGATGCTGTGCCTGTCAGATACATCTGTGATTCTATTTGCAGGTTTTCTTTGTTGTTCCTGGAGATAAAAGACATTTTGTTAAAATTCTTTCTTTCTTCTTCTTCTTCTTTTCTCCTTTTTTTTTTTTACGGGTTTTTACTTCTGCAAAGTGATATGGATTCAAAACATAAGGTGACAATTTGACAGGCTTCCTTTTAAGCTGTCAAATGAGAGGCCTGCTCAGTTTTAAATTATAGCTCTCTGCTTTTATTTGAAACACTACAGAGGGGGAAAACGTGTTTTTGCGTGTAAATTTTCTTTTGCTTTTGCACAAAAATTCCAAATGTACAAAATCTCACAAAAGATACTGTACAACAGCACAAATAGCTACAAAAAAAAAATCCAAAAGACCTAATTGGAGAAACGCACACCAGTCTTCATCAATAGATTTCTGTTAAGGATTTGCACACATGCATTGATTTCTCCCTTTGACATTCAGAGCACACCTCTTATCACCCTCATTCATAATTATGGCTTAACGATGCCTATTACTTAGTCACAGTATACCCTGCTCAGAACCATAATGAGTGCTGTTTTTAAGTCAGTGTGAATTCATGTTTTATGGAACTATGTTCACATTGTAAGGCTGTCCATAGGGCATCTGGTAGCACATGACAAACCATGTAAAAATATGTTGCATGGCTTATCTAGAGCAATAAAGCAGATATCATACTGCCGTCTTGTGGATGCAAATGTAGCCATAGAAACCTTTTTCTGTGAAGCTAAATGGCGCCCTCTTACGTTCACAGAAGGTTCGTGCTTGATGTCAGTTCTTTTTTTTTCTTCTTTACCCACAGGAAGAAGGGGCCCAGAAAACGAAATAATCTATTTTAATATGTAGTGAGAGTCACATAAAGGGTGAGAACAACTGATTTGCAGGTGCCCTGCCTGTGAGGAAAGGATTTATCAACAGGTTTTACAATACTGCATGCTTTCTGACATGCTATAATTAGACCTGTCGGTAAAGAATTAGTAGTATGTGTTGTGTTGCCAAGATTTTGGTATGATAATGAGACTGTGTTATGGCCTAATGGGTTTTTTTTCTTCTTTTCTTTCTGATTCATTTTAAAGGATTGACAAACAAAACAAAGCAAAAAGCCATAGCTTACAAATTCAATTCCTGTTTTTGTTTTTTTTTGCCAAGGCACTGATCTGGTCACTAGTGTTTTCACTACAGGAAGCACTTCCTAACCAGTTGTAAAGTCAGACATGGTGACTTTCTTTGTAATTTTTTTCTTTTCTTTTTTTTTGCTGGGGTTTATATATTCAGTGTGTCTTGAATATATGCAATAAATGCTACCTTCCACCAAAGCCCTGTATGTGGAAGTAAGTAGCAAACCTGATCAGAGGTACTCAGAAGCACTTGTGAGTCATGTGCTTATGAATGATTTATTTTATTTTTTTTTTTTCAATTTTAGGTTCAGTTATAGTTGAGTTCAGCAGCTCACGTCATAAGCTCAACGCAGGGGAGTCTCTAATTTTAGAAGGATTTGGCCGTGTGATGTCACTAAATTATGTAAGACCCCATAAATAGGGTGAGTTTCTCTCTGAACGAACAATATTCAGGTCTTTGAGTGAGTAACAATGTGCAACACTTATATCTCAGTTCTTATATGAATTAAAAAAAATGTGCGAACGACTTTAAAAACATACATGATCCACTTACAAGGGCTTGTTTTCATGGCAGCTAACATTGGCTCTATGTGTTTTTCTACTATAGTTACCTCCAGAGGAATGCTATTGCTTTTGTTGTACAGGATGCATGCAGCCCGGTGGCTATGCATATGTCCCGCTTCTTCCGTCTTTGTGTTTATTGAGAAGCAATGGGGCGAGCTGCAGTGTGGGAATGTACCGTAGCAGCAATTCAGTTTTGGTCTCTGTGATCCTACTCCTCCCCTCGTGTGTTTTTCTAAGTGCCTTGATTATGTGTCATGGCTCTGAATCACATTCAGCAAAATGACAAGCGAGCTTACGTGTCCCGTCATGACGGGGCTTATTAGAAACTCCTCCAGCTGTCACTCAGCGAGGTTTTCCTGTGGAGTTTCATAAGAAGAACTGAAACTCATAGTGTGGGGGTTTTTCGTGAAACTTATATCAGATCCCATTACAAGTGATATATATTTAAAAGGTAGCAGTTGTAGGGTTTTTTTTTGTAATTTAACTTTTATTTAACCAGGAAGTCTCTTGAGATTAAAGTTTCTTTTTCACTCACCAAGAAGGCACACGATTATAAAGTTACAAAAATGGTAAAAATCAAATGTAACCTGAATACACATTAAAAAAAACAAAAACAAAGGTCAGCCTAACAGGTTTTGGATAGCATACGATATCCATGCAGTTTTAGAAGCCTTTACGAGTGCTCTCAACTCTCCCGGGGAGACAAATACAGATATAGCTTTAATGTGCTCTGACCAAAGGGCAAAATAAGAGAACGCCATTTTACCAATTTCAGAAAAAAGCCCTGGGGAAGCCATCGAGAGGAGTGCAAATCATGGCGGTTCCTTTTAAGTGTTAAGATTTGACACAGGTAATAAGGGTGTTTACAGAGTCTGGCTTTGTAAAATACACCAGTGCTCCTTAGGTTTAACAAAGGCCAAGACACCAGATTATAGATGGGTACTGCACAAAAAATGGGATGTGAAATGTAAAACTGTGTTACACAGAGTCTAGATAATGAATAGTATCCATTCTGTATATAAACAAACTATCTTTTTCTGCAGTTTAAAATATTATCACTACAAATGAAACTCATTGCCTAAAAGCTAAGACTAATACCCCAAAAATGAAGCTAAGTAATATATATAATTTTTCTTCTTAATCTATGTTTTAAGATTAAGTTACGCTTTTTTTAACATTAACTGAAGTGTTACTATATGCCCTACTCTATACTGTGTTATGGAGCATTTCAGCAGATATTTTAAGAAACACTGTAAAAAATTTTCACATTTATTCCTTTTCTACAAACCACAGACACACACACACACACACATATATAAAACCTGCACTCACCGTTCTTTCTAATGACTTTGCACATTTTGTATGTGTTGCTATCCATCGCAAGTCTGTCATCAGATGTCATGAAACGAGGGCTTAGCTATCACTATACCGCACAGTGTCAATAGGCACTGTGGCCCCCTGCAATGATGCCAGATGCCCCCTCTTTCACACACAGAGACACACTGACAGTTAAGGTGGACCAGGTTTCAAATAGTGAATCGAAGGCTCACTATCACAGTGAAAAGAGCTTAAATATGTTTTTTTCTTAATCATTAATCAGACGTTTGAAAAGTTGCTTAAAAGTCATTAAAATGTAGCCGTACAAGATTTTAGGAATTTTAAAAGCATAGCTATACATACATTATTAATTTGCTCTGCTTTGCTCTGTTACCCATTATGTTGTCAGACACCATCACTGACTCGCTGGTCCTCAAAAATGTTCTCCAATGTTTATATACTGCTCGTAAATGCTGAAGAGAAGTCGTTAAAGGGAAGTGTAATAATCTTTATTACACGGTGCATACAACAACGTGCAGCCTGAACAGCTTTACAAGACACTGTAAAAATCAAATAATCCTGAACCAATAAAATCTTTAAGCCTAAAATTTTTACCCCAAATATACAAACTTATTTCATATATTTTAAAATAAGCAAAATTAAAGAGCTTGAAGCTTTGTATACAGCAGCCTATTTTATAAGCCAGGAAAGTTCAGGTTATTTCTGAGGCCTTTCAAGAAAAATTTACCTAAATCACAGGTTTTTGGGGGTTTGTTGTTTTTTTTACAGCAAAAGTACATGTAGTTATTCTTTAAGTAGCTGGGTGTGTGCCCCTATGCTTCTGGATGTTTTCTATAGATACAAAAAGCTGGCAAAGGTTGTGATGACGCGGCTGAATAATTACTCCACTCCAGTTATTCCAGTCCACAACTTTGATGTTCCTCCTTACTCTGCTGGGCTGCACCGAAGGGAACAGAGCTACACACACACATGTTAAACACACACTCACTCGCACACGCACACACACACACACACACAGCATGGGGAGGAAGTGTAGTCTGTGACGAGGAGAAGAGTCCGGGAGAGAGAGGGCAGTGACAGAGAGTCAGACAGTGATCAGGGGCTGAAAGAGTTCAGTGATGTGACGTGCAGCTGCTTATATTGTTGTGACATGAGATCAAGTGTGCCGAGAGGGTGACTGGAGACGTGCTTGCTGCTTGTTTTGTACCTCGGAGAGAGTGGCTGATGGATAATGTGCTGAGTAACTTTTGTTTTAACAGAAGCTTTATAGGAAACAGTCGTATCGATGTATTGTCATATATATATATATATATAAATGTGTATATATACATTGGCTGGTCAAGTATTCAACTGTGGTGAATGTGTGAGTAATGTCAGTTGTCAGTCTTTTGTAGACGCATGCTTTTGTGACAAGGTGTGTTTGAGATTTGTTTTTGAATACTGAGTGTCTGAAAGGTGTATGTGTATGCTGCTTAGGCTATTAATAATGGTACAGTGTATGAGATCGTGTGACATTTGTATGCTTTGTGTGTATGAGTGCTGAGTTTTCGAGGCTCTAACAGTAGGTGTGCTTGTGGTTACATATATGATAGTATGCGTCAGATAGTGTGTGCATGAGTTCATGTGTGTGTCGGGGAAATGTACCGGCGTTCACCCTGTGCCAGAGGAAGGGTTCATTTTGACTTCAGTGAGGAAGTCGTCAGGAAACTCCACGCTACAAACCACGGCCATACTCACAGGTTAGACAATACACATACGGCCACACACACATACGCACACACACACACACAATTCATGTTGTCATGCTCTATTTGCACTTAAAGAGTGTGTTTGTCTGTGCTGAGTCTGTCCAATTGTCAGACTAAATTTCTGATTTACTTTAAGAAAGTCTTCCCTTCGGTGTTCACGCCTGCTAATCTCTGAATGCCTCCCTTTGCTGTGTGTTTATCACTTTACAGTATGAGTAGGCTTGCTTGCATTTTCTCATTTATTAGCCCCTCCCATGTGAGCACTCATGTGTTTCTTATCATTATATTAATACTTAGCTTTGAATGCGACTGCATGCACTGTCACATGTTTGGGTAAAAAAAAAAAAATCCAACTCGTCTCAGCCGCAACGTTTTGAGGTGCGACAATTCTTGCAGAGTTGAATGGGCTGTGTGCTATGTTTAAACACAGTCAAGTAGTTTGCCATGCAAATCAGTCTGGAAGTGTTGCAGTGGATTTGTTTATTATCCAGACTTCTTTCTGGGCTTTTTTTAAGCCACGGTGTAAATATAGTCCAGCTTTGACTATCAGGCGTAATAACAAGCAGCTGAGCCCAAGTACATAACCAAAGAATAAAAAAAAAATTAAAAAAATTGTCATGACATTGAAGGGTCTGTGATCCTTGTAGCCTCGAGCAACAGTGGTAAATTTGACTTTGTTGTCATGACTTTGTCTGCCTGTATCAGCGTTTGGTTTCAGCCCTTCTCAACAGACCTATCTATATCATCAGTCATTCATGACAAGTGGTAAATATCTGCTACTTCAGAACAGAAAGTGTTAGTTCAAAGAAGTTTTGGAAGGTGGTTTTGTATAAATTTACTCGAGATCTTTTTTTCTCTTTTTTTTTACAGCATATTGCAAAGTTTTCATTTGATTTAAAATGCAACAAATATTTGACTGTAGTACTTGCCAAACAAGTACTACATTTTTTTGTAGAACATATCTATAAAGACTCTGTGTGAAAAAGTGGGCGTAATGAGGGATGGCTACATTAGTATTTGCTGTATAAATGTAATGGATTATTACTATGTCATTACTATGTTAAGAATTTGCTTTGATGAATTGGTAAACAGTAAAACCTTAAAGGATGTTATGTATCCATCACTCCTGCATGTTAACTGCAGACTGTTTCAGGGAGAAACTACACCAGTGTGAAAACTAGGCTGGGTCTCGCCCCAAGAGGGCTGTCGGTATTTTGGCTCAACCAGAGACTGATCAGGCTGCCGGGTGGGACTTTTTTAATGTTTAGAGAATACCATGCAGAGAAAAGAGAAGCAAAGAAGACAACTAAATACAACCAAATTAGGCCTAGATGTCTTTAATAAATTAAGTAAAATATCCTGAATCATACTCAAGAATTTTGAGAAGTCATTTTTTTCTTGTATGCATAAAAAGAATCACAATCTGTTTATTTCTGTAGTCTTTTAAACAAAAATAGAAGGGGACATGGGAAATCTAGTGTATAATTGTGGATGTCTGGAGACGTTGACTTCTGGAGACGTCGAGCATCAACCTCTCGTTGGTTGGGTGGGTTCCACCTCTGTGACTGAGGGTTTCCTGTGGAAAGTACTGGACTACAGTGAAGAAAGGAGAAGTACACAAATGGTGCACTGTACTGAATCATTAGACAGGTAGACATATGAGCACTGGGGAGTAATTGCCTTATGACTGCTTCCTCACATTGCTCTGTGTGTTGTGAATGTATGTGCTTTTGTCAGTAGATCCTTGGATTACATAGTTGCACGCATGCAGCTGCCCTATGGTGATGGGTGTGAATGAGTTAACCTATATACTGTATGTCCCAGGGACCGTGTTGAGCATAACCAGCTGGAGCAGAAGATGGGCTTAACCAAATATTTGGCCAGTGACCTGGATTTCTATGGCATAATAACAAAGAGCAAAGCTCCTTTTATCTATAACAGAATGTTTTCTTGGGTGCTGGATCCCCTTTTTTAAATTTTTTTATTTTAAGCCTATACTGGTACAGGCTGAAAATATATCAGATCATGGGAGTTTCAGTTTCAAGCTTTGACTGTTGTGGAACATGCTGTTTATGCAGTTACAATATGATCTGACTTTTTAAACCACTTGAGCTTAAGTTCTCAATGACAAAGGCTTATTTGTGTGTGCCATTAAAATGAGATGTCACTCAGGGATTTTACATGCTGTGCAGCTTACTACATTGGGAGCTTTTTCCAGAGTAGAGGAACAGTGTTAAATGTGATATATATAGATATATATTTTTAAGTGACTTAATGAGAAAAATTTCAATCCAAGATGTGTGATTGAACCATTTACCTTCATCGTATATTTGTTACATGTTAAACAGCTACAGGCATTTGAAGCAAGATTCCTTTTCATTTTGCTGACCCATTTTTGTCTGCTGCAAAGGATTTTGAATTACAGTGTTTTGTGTTTGCTTGTTCATGGGTGGAGTGCAGCTCTGTGTTGTAGAATTTGTGGTTTCCCAGAGTTTTAGTTGCAGTGCACTTCAGGACTCCTAAGTCTGCTGTGGTTAAGAACTTTGATTTCTGAGTGACTTTTCAAAGTTGAAATTTAGGTGCTGCTGCCATAAAGTTTGTTTGATGATGATAATGGTGATTAATGTCAATAGAAGTAATCAAAGGTATGATGATAATAAGGGATAATGCTGATGGCTGAGAGGATTAAAACAATGCCATTGAGGTGTTTGGTTTGGTACACGCCGTTATTATTGACCTATAGTTAAAGAAATGTAATCTAACTGGCTACTTCATTTGTTACAACTAGTACTGGGTTGGATCGTCTTTTGTCTTAATTCTTGCTGACATAGATTCAACAAGGTGCTGGAAATATTCCTTAGTGATTGCACTCCATTTGGTAGGATCAAGTGGTTTCTGGAGATTTGTCAGCTGCACATCCCAAAGGTGCTCTATGGGATTGAGATCTGGTGACTGTGGAGGCCATTTGAGTACAGGAAACTCACTGTCATGTTCAAGAAACCATTTTGAGATGAGCTGCGCTTTGTGAGATGGTTCATTGTTGTGACAACAGCTAGAAGTAGCCATTAGAAAATGGGTACACTGTGGGGAAAGACAATTAATACACAGTTGGTACGCTCAAAGTGTGCATAGAAAATGTCCCGCAAACCATTACGTCACGGCCACCAGCCTGAAACTTTGATACAAGGCAGGATGGAGCCATGCTTTCATGTTATATACGCCAAATGTGACCCTAGCATCCAGATGTCAGCAGAAATCCAGGCTCACTGCAAAGGGCAATACTTTCCAATCTTCCATTGTACAGTTTTGGTGAGCCCGTCCGAAATGTAGCCTCGGTTTCCTGTACTTAGCTGACAGGAGTGGCATCTAGTGTGGTCTTCTGCTGCTGTAGCTCATCTGGTTTGAGGTGCTCTTCTGCATACTTTTGTTGTGGGGTTGCCTTTCTGTCAGCTCAAAGCAGCCTGGCCATCTCCCTCCCCCCCTCCGATTTCTGGGATCAACAAGGCCAGAGAACTTCCACTCATGGGATATTTTGTCTTTTTCAGACTATTCTCTGTAACCACTACAGATGGTTGTGCAGGAAAATCCCAGTAATTCAGCAGTTTCTGAAATACTCAGACCAGCCAGTCTGGCACCAAAACCATGCTGCATTCAATGTCACTTAAATCCCCTTTCTTCAGTTTGAACCTCGGTATGTCGTCTTGACCATGTCTACTGTAAATGCAAGGAGTTACTGCCGTGTGATTGGCTGGTTAGATATTTGTATTAATGTGAAGTTGAACTATGTAAAAACGTTGTCTTTCAGTGAGACAGAATAATTGAGTAATTTGAATTCGTAGTAATTTTAATTTGAATAATTTGAAACACTTCTTGTTACACTGCTTTCACATTAATCTACATGGGCTGAAATCGATTGTCACACCAGTTAACAAAATTCATATTGATCCACGATACTCCCACACACTGGCATAAATCCCTGTCCTAATAATGACACAGCCAACGTCTATTTACACAAAATGCTGCAAGTCCGACTGCTCGGCGCTGTTTTTGTTACCTGTTGAAGATCGGGGTTTGTCTGCTCGGCTGGTATCGGCACACAGTCAGCTTTGTTATCATTCTCAGTTCACCAGCTTTGTGTTAGCGTGTTGCCTTTGCATACAGTCAGTGTTGTATTAGCAGTAGAGGATAGTTGTTTCTGGCCTGGTTGCGGTTTGTACTTTACTATAAAATTCTTGTCCTTTGGTGCAATAAAAATAAAACCACTATCTACGTACATATCAGAAGGTTGGTGGTGTGAAATCCCTCCAGCATCCTTGGGGAACATAGTTAAGCGTATAATCCCCTGATGCATCCATCAGCATGTGAGTCTGTGTGTGATGGGTAAAAAGCACTTAAAGTGCATAGAATACAGCATTGTGTGTGTGTGTGTGTGTGTGTGTGTGTGTGTGTGTGTGTGTGTGTGTGTGTGTGTGTGTGTGTGTGTGTGTGTGTGTGTTTCACAAAATATGGTTTATCAGAGGGTGAAACAAATGGATTTCAGCCATGAGCCATCCTCAGTGCAATTTGAGAAAAACTGTAATGACAAATATTTAAAGACCAGCTGAGGTCTAAACAGTAATCAGCAATGAGGATTCTTTATTATATGACAGAAAGTATCTGCAAGTTATAAAAAAAGAAAGGAATCATGAAAATCAAGCATGATAAGTCATCAATTACAGCCAAGATATTAACATAATGAAGAAAATAAGAAAATGCAAAAGAAAAATAACAAATGCATTTACAAAAAACTTTGGATGGGTGAATGTAGCGCGAAGTGTTTCGACCGCTCAGTATGAGCAGAAAAACACTATGTAAATACCAGGTCGTTTACTATTATTTCTCTTTTTCTAGTTTTTTTAGTCTGTTTATTCTATAAGTTTCCTAATCCTCTTCCATTTCACATTTTATGTAAAAATATATTTCTTTATGTGTCCTTTAGTTCAGACATTCCATTTCTTCAGTGGTTCTCTGCTATGAATACTATCACACTTCACTTATACCACCTTTAGCTTCTGTTCCTTTATCATCGCCACCATCATCACACCTTTGGCCTGCTTTACTGACATGAAGGGCAGCGTATATAGGTTGCAAAATGATTTGGAATGAGAGCATCTGCTCCACGACTCTGTACCTACATGTGCATGTATAATGACTTGGTGCAAATCACGATTACGTTAGTGACCTCATTTCTAATAATAAATGCTGTATCTAGTTGGATACTACTATCTAGTTTCATCCTTGCCTTTCTACCTTTTTTCATTTTTTGATCACAGATGACAAAAAGCCACATGATACTTTTTAATTCTCATTGTGGTTTTGTATAGATATTTTTTCCCCATAAATTAGGATCACGAGTGGTCTTATAGCTATAATTCTGGATGTGCTTGTTTTTATTTGGGTGCTTTGCAGGGTGGGAGACTAGATTCTTGATGTAATAAGGCAGGCTTTGACAACATTTGACCTAAGTTAATTAATATAAATACTTTTGCTAATGCTTGTTTTAGGTCAGTGGGAAAAAATGCAATGTGGGCTAGTGCCAGCACAGTTTTGCACAGAATCGATATTAAAAAGCTCTATTTCTAGCTTCTAAAATGTAACTGTGCATCAGAGCTACAGAGACACCACATGGGAATTTCAAGCACTGTGACTCCTGTGTTCTCTCCAAGAAGTTTGTAATGCCAGTAAAGATTGCTGGTAATAAAGAAAAAATTAAAAGTCAGCTACATGAAAAATATAGATGAACGAGTATAAGTCGTGAGAGTCGTGAGATAATGACCCTGCATAGTTTGTTTTCATGATCTCGAGATTGTTAAAGGCGAACGCTTTGTGCCTGAGGAATTGTATAAGCTTATGGGTTGGGAACTGTCTGCTTTAGCATGTCCTGGCTAGCTCAGGTAATTAACCTATTTTTAGGTTTTCCTGCTGCAGATTCATGCAAGGAAATTTGTCTGAGATCACTGGAACATAAAACTTAGCTGCTATTTTTGCTCTCTGATGGGATCATTCAATCAGCCCATCAGTTCTTCTGGGGTATTGCAAAACTCTGGCATATTACACTGAGCCAGCTGGTTAGGCAGAAAGGATCTTAGGATATGCTGCCTGGCCCACGCGTCTCTCCTCTCCTGCAGTCACAAACGTTTGCAAGGATTGCAACTATGAAGTTTTCCTCACAGTGAAGAGATTTTTTTTTTCTTTTTTCAAGTTGACGACCGTTAACATTAGTAGTGCTGGTAATTTAATAACATAATGAAAGCCTTTTTGAGTGTGACTTGAAGAAAAATTATTTATGCCGTTGCTAACGCTGTGAGAAGCAAGAGGTGTTAACATAGCATGACTGTTTTCACAGCCCAACTAACACATGGTCACCAGTTTCCCCTTACCATAACACACAGGAAGGAAGTGATCAAATTAACGTATAAGAATGCTTTTTTTTTTCTTTCTGTCACACAATCTGGCTCCCTGTTATTTGCAAAGCTTAAATATTTGTTTGTTCTCAAAGACTGTGACTACTTTTGACCTCTAGTCTGTCTTTTTTTAATGAAAGAAACTACATTTGTATTTTTAACAGCAAAATTTCATGTACAGGTTAAAGTGAAAAAGAAATCAGACTGAAAACTGACTTGAGTGTTTTTTGTAATAATCTGTGATCATTGTTTCGATATTACCTCAGTTATTATGCATGAACCTTTAGTTTTGATCCAAACATATACTGTAGATAATCTTTGTTCTGCAAATCCCAAAATCAATAAAAAATGGGCCATGTTCAGAATCTGTCCTTCTAAGACTAAGTGTGACTAACTTCCTTCGTGGTTTTATTATAAATAATCTCTCTGTTCTGTCTTGAGAACGGCTTCAATTAACACCCCAGTAATAAGCAAGTACTAAACAACAATGTGAAAATAGGGTGGGATCGATGAGGCATTATAATCCAAAACTTTATAATAGGTTTCAGCTCTTTGTTCCATTCTAGCCTGCAGCATTAATGTTTTAGTTCAACCTTATTCACTCTTAAAGCAGCAGCACCAGCAGCAGCAGGGTGCAAAACAATGCTCTGCTTCACCTGCCTACCACCATGGGCATGTTGGAACAGGCATAACTCTAACTGTGACTGACAGTGTTGCTGAAAGTGTAAATGAGAAGCTGCGGTGATAGTGAGTGTACTATAACAACTCAACGAGTGAAACGTCTCATTATATGCTTCTCGGCTGGTAGAAAGTTTCTACCCAGCTATTCAGTAGTTTCAGAGGAGTATTACTAGTTTTGATTATTAAATCGTTGGTACAAATAGAGTTGTACATTTGAAACTTTGACTCATATCAGAGTTACAGATCTGAAAAAGCTTCACTTAATTAGCAATACTTGGTTTGGGAAGAGCTACGAAGTAGGGCTGTCTGTTCACAGCAAAGAAGTTCTGCCTGTGTGTGTCAGCTTGATGCTTCAGCTTCCTCTTACAGTTCAGAGACATCCATGTTAGGTTAATTGGTGAGCCTAAACTGTCTGTAGGTGTGCATTTCTCTTTGCTAGTCCTGTGATAGATGAACTTAGCTACAACTGAAGAACCAGGCGCTTGTCGTGTTTGATTAAGACGTGAATTGACATGAGCTCTAACTGCAAACTGAATTGTTTTAGATCTTTGGCTGTGGATTGGTTTCTGTCAATCCCCATGTGCCCTGCCTCACCAAACAGGATACTGAGCTGTCCAGGTCTACCAGTAAATGCAAGTCAATCAAATAGTCAGTGTCTACTGTAAACCTGAAACAACACCATTGTTTCACAGCTGGGAAGTGGAGTCATTTCCTTGGAAAAAGACATACAATATTTGTCACAAATATTCCATTCGTCCTCACTATCTCCACTTTGTTTTGCTTCTGTTTACCACGGGGACTTGTTGTGACAACTGAATTTTAAATAAAGACCTTCCATTTAAAGCGTTGGAGGGGTTTAACTGTGTCTGGGAGCTGGCTTCTCATGCTAAATTTGGGCTAAAATGCAACAAGTTGAATTTACTGCATGTTCCTGGTAATTGGTGACATGGTTTACATAAAGTGGGCTTTGTTTGCTGCTATAGTGAGACTTTATTTATACTTTTGTTAAAATACAGTAATAGATCTGTTTCCCAGGACAGTCCTAAATCAAGTGGTAATGTTTTTTATTTCCTTCTTTTTTGACAAAATGAAATGGCTAATTTGAGACATTATTCATATTGAGAGTTATGCACATTATTTGAATGAGTTGTGATGTGTTAGGATCAGCTCCAAGATAATCTGCTTTTGAATTTGAAGTTTTTTGGGTGTTTGTCTTGACTCTGTTTGATTGGAAAATTGCTATCATTATTGTGACAGTGTTTTATTTGGACATTTTGTTGCGTCTGGCTGCAGGAAGATTAGCATCTGCTACACAGAGGCCAAGGACGATCCAACGAAATGAACCCTTGATTAAGTAAACACTGAGAGAATTTCTCTGCTTCTGTTATTATGTCAGCTAGTCCATCACTCAGTCAGTCTGCTCATCACCCAGACAGATGCAGCTACATTACTGGAAAAGAATGTCATCTTCATAGTAAATTACTCTGGGGTCAGAAGGGCCATTTCCTGATTGTGGTATTGAAGCAATGTACTCTTAAACTTGAATGACTTACCCAGTATCTTAATGATCACAATTAGTAGGAAAAACCATTTCCAGGGAACTGCTATTAATCGGTGCCCCCTCCACGGTTCTCTGAAAGTTTACAAATGTCATATCTAAGCACAGCTGTGCGTCATGGAACCAGGCAACACTTTGATTCATTTAGTTTCTGTTCACACATTGTCAGATTCAAAGACATGCTACTTTGCCCCTTTACCTTGTTAGTTCATTATTAAAATGCCAGGACTGTGGCTGTGATTGTATAGCAGTCCTTGCGCTCATCTTGTTTAACCCAAAGGACTGCCTCTGGTTGATAGAGTAAGGGTTGAAACGTGCTAATGTTGACCTTTCTCTATACATAAACTTCAAAGACAAAACATGGGTGAATGATATGAGAGTGGATTCCCAGACCAGTTCACTAATCCACTAAATCACCAGGATGCCCCATTCAGTAGGAAATTATCTTTGTTCCCAAGGTCTCCCTTTGTGTTGTTTTTGAGGATAAATTATTGGATAACCCTTCTTTGTCCTGTTAAGAAGACCAGTGGAAAACACAGCCACAAGATAAATGGGGTTATTTTTCGCTCAGTAATGACTTGAGACAACAATCACAGAGAAGTTACAGACAGACCCACCCCACCCCAAAAAAAATCATGGAAAATCTTGAACCATTCACCGCTACATTGAGTTGATTGGTGGCTCTGTTATGCCGGGCAAGGGCATTTTGTTGGCATGGGTCTACTTCCTGTAGAGGAAAGGTCACTGCAGTTCAGTTTGAGAAATATGGGGAGCAAAGGAGATTTGGGATTTGGATCTGTCATTAACTATAATTCTGATTAGTTTGTAATAATAGGTAATTTAATATAATTTAATATATTATCTAGGTTTTAAATGTTTGATATATGAGATTTCAAACAGCTACACAGCAGCAAAACAACTATGTGGTATGAACAAATATAGTGGAGTATCCTTACCTTTAGCTGAAATTGAAGTTGCGCTATATCCTACTATGTACTGCTGCTACATGTGCACATAAGTTAACAGACTGTATCTTAGTCATGTATCTTATCTTAGCCATGTGCTAGCTTTGTCCTAAAAAGTCAGATTTTAGCTACCTTAAGCTTGTTTTCACTTTATTTTTAAACAGGCTAGTTAGCCTGCTAGCCCGGCCACTTGATAGCCTGAAGTAGCTGACTTTCTAGACTGAAGAAATAAATAATAAGTTCTTACTAAGCAAACATTACCTACTTAACTCCATAAACATTTACAGTAATAAAATAATAGCAAAGGTAGAAAACCTTTTCCTTCCATTAATACCTCACTTGACATAGACTTGACATTCACCAAGGGTAACTTCACTCCACTACTTATCTTGTATATTCAGTGGCTGCTTTCTGTGTTTCAACCTCCCTGTGTTGATAACACTAAGGAAACAGGCTTTCAGCATTTCCATTCTGCAAATGGAGTTGTAGAAAGAGTGTAAAGAGACACACTTTAAGCTATTAGCTGGAGCTTCAAAAGGTTACCAGTACTGGTGACCTTTTGGAGCTCCACGTAGTAACTTTAACTTGGAACATATTTAACCTGGAAGAACTTAAAAGCGCACTCTTTTAAGTTCTTCCAAATTAAATATATTTAGCATTCCTTATATGGTCGTGTGGGTTGAAATAAGTGCTCCCTAGGGACAAGTAAGATAGAAACACTGGCATCAATCAGCCAGACAGCCACAAGAGAGTCATTAGATTGTTTTTGATAATATGCTGTTTTTCCTGAGAAAATAAGGCCTTAATTGTTGGCGTATGAAGTTTAGTTCAGGTTAGAATTGCTTTGTAGTCTGAATTAACTGATGGATTGGTCACTGAAAATTATTATTCTTTTCAGCTCTAGGCCATGTAATCAGTGCACAAAGTGTTATATTTCAAATA